>CAJQUN010000953.1:0-136453 GCA_907163345.1 Haberlea rhodopensis
TTTTTTTGATTTTTTGATAAATTTCATTTTCTTGGTTGAAATTTTGAAGGTTTTGAGAAATTTTCAAGAAATTACGTAAGTTTTTTGATTTTTTGATAAATTTCGATTTCGTGCGAATATTCGAGTATATGTCTAAGTACATCATTTCTTGGTTCGAATAAGTATTTGAGAAATTTTAACAATTTCGAACGTTTTTTGATTTTTTGATAAATTTCTATTTCGTGCAATTATAAAAGTATGTGTCTTGAGTAATAATTTTCTTGGTTGGAAGATGGTTTTGAGAAATTTTCAGAATTACGTAAGTTTTTTGATTTTTTGATAAATTCGATTTCGTGCGAATATTCGAGTATATGTCTGAGTACATCATTTTCTTGGTTCGAATAAGTATTTGAGAAATTTTAACAATTTCAGTTGTTTTTTTTGATTTTTGTTTGATAAATTTCTATTTCGTGCAATTATAAGAGTATGTGTCTTGAGTACATAATTAGATTGGTTGGAAGAAGGTTTGAGAAATTTTCAAGAAAAAAATACGTTTTTTGTTTTTTGATAAATTCCGATTTCGTGCGAATATTCGAGTATATTCTAGAGTACATCATTTTCTTGGTTCGAATAAGTATTTGAGAAATTTTAACAATTCAGACGTTTTTTTTATTTTTTGATAAATTTCTATTTCGTGCAATTATAAGAGTATGTGTCTTGAGTACATAATTTCTTGGTTGGAAGAAGTTTTGAGAAATTTTCAGAATTACGTAAGTTTTTTTTGATTTTTTGATAAATTTGATTTCGTGCGAATATTCGAGTATATGTTTTGAGTACATTTTTCTTGGTTCGAATAAGTATTTGAGAAATTTTAACAATTTCGGACGTTTTTTTGATGTTTTGATAAATTTCTATTTCGTGCAATTATAAGAGTATGTGTCTTGAGTACATTGTTATCTTGGTTGGAAGTAGGTTTTTGAGAAATTTTCAGAAATATTTAAGTTTTTTGATTTTTTGATAAATTTCGATTTCGTGCGAATATCGAGTATATGTCTTGTGTACATCATTTCTTGGTTCGATTAAGTATTTGAGAAATTTTAACAATTTCGGACGTTTTTTTGATAATTTATCTTTCGTGCAATTATAAGAGTATGTGTCTTGAGTAAATAATTTCTTGGTTGGTAGAAGTTTTTTGAGAATTTTTCAGAAATTAAGTAAATTTTTGATTTTTTGAATAATTTCGATTTCGTGAGAATATTCGGTATATGTCTAGAGTACATCATTTTCTTGGTTCGAATAAGTATTTGAGAGATTTTAACAATTTCGGACGTTTTTTTTGATTTTTGATAAATTTCTATTTCGTACAATTATAAGAGTATGTGTCTTGAGTACATAAATTTCTTGGTTGGAAGAAGGTTTTGAGAAATTTTCAGAATTCGTATGTTTTTTGATTTTTGATAAATTTCGATTTCGTGCGAATATCGAGTATATGTCTTGAGTATATCATTTCTAGGTTCGAATAAGTATTTGAGAGATTTTAAAAATTTCGGACGTTGATAAATTTCTATTTCGTGCAATTATATGAGTATTTGTTTTGAGTACATAATTTTCTTTGTTTGAAGAAGGTTTTGAGAAATTTTCAGAATTACGCAAGTTTTTTGATAAATTTCAATTTCGTGCGAATATTCAAGTATATGTCTTGAGTATATCATTTTCTTGGTTCGAATAAGTATTTGAGAAATTTTAAACAATTTCAGTTGTTTTTTTTTATTTTTTGATAAATTTCTATTTCGTGCAATTTTAAGAGTATATGTCTTGAGTACATAATTATATTGGTTGGAAGAAGGTTTTGAGAAGTTTTCAGAAATTACGTAAGTTTTTTGTTTTTTTGACAAATTCCGATTTCGTGCGAATATTCAAGTATATTCTAGAGTAAATCATTTTCTTGGTTCGAATAAGTATTTGAGAAATTGTAAGAATTTCGTACGTTTTTTTGATTTTTTGGTAAATTTCTTTTTCGTGCAATTATAAGAGTATGTGTCTTGAGTAAATAATTTTCTTGGTGGAAAAAGGTTTTGATAAATTTTGATTTCGAGCGAATGTTCGAGTATATGTCATGAGTATATCATTTTCTAGGTTCGAATAAGTATTTGAGAAATTTTAACAATTTCGGACGTTTTTATTTTTGCATAAATTTCTATTTTCGTGCAATTATAAAAGTATGTGTCTTGAGTATATAATTTTCTTGTTTGGAAGAAGGTTCTGAGAATTTTCCGAAATTCCGTAAGTTTTTTGATTTTTTGATAAATTTTGATTTTCGTGCGAATATTCGAGTATATGTATAGAGTACATCATTTTCTAGGTTCGAATAAGTATTTGAGAGATTTTAACAATTTCGAACGTTTTTTTTTGATTTTTTGATAAATTTCTATTTCGTGCAATTATAAAAGTATGTGTCTTGAGTACATAATTTTCTTGGTTGGAAGAAGGTTTTGAGAAATTTTCAGAATTATGTGAGTTTTTTGATTTTTTGATAAATTCCGATTTCGCGCGGATATTCGAGTATATGTCTTGAGTACATCATTTCTTGGTTCGAATAAGTATTTGAGAAATTTTAACAATTTCGAACGTTTTTTTGATTTTTTGATAAATTTCTATTTCGTGCAATTATAAAAGTATGTGTCTTGAGTACATAATTTTCTTGGTTGGAAGAAGGTTTTGAGAAATTTTCAGAATTACGTAAGTTCTTTGATTTTTTTGATAAATTCCGATTTCGTGCAATATTCGAGTATATGTCTAGAGTACATCATTTTCTTAGTTCGAATAAGTTTTTGAGAAATTTAACAATTTCGGACGTTTTTTTGATTTTTTGATAAATTTCTATTTCGTGCAATTATAAGAGTATGTGTCTTGAGTAAATAATTTTCTTGGTTGGAAGAAGGTTTTGAGAAATTTTCAGAAATTCCGTAAGTTTTTTGATTTTTTGATAAATTTCGATTTCGTGCGAATATTCGAGTATATGTCTTGAGTATATCATTTTCTAGGTTCGAATAAGTATTTAAGAAATTTTAACAATTTCGGACGTTTTTTGATTTTGGATAAATTTCTATTTCGTGCAATTATAAGATTATGTGTCTTGAGTACATAATTTTCTTTGTTGGAGAAGGTTCTAAGAAATTTTCAGAAATTCCGTAAGTTTTTTTTATTTTTTGATAAATTTAGATTTCGAGTATATGTTTTGAGTATATCATTTTCTTGGTTCGAATAAGTATTTGAGAAATATTAACAATTTCCGACGTTTTTTTTGATGTTTTGATAAATTTCTATTTCGTGCAATTATAAGAGTATGTGTCTTGAGTACATTGTTATCTTGGTTGGAAGAAGGTTTTGAGAAATTTTCAGAATTACGTAAGTTTTTTGATTTTTTGATAAATTTCGATTTCGTGAGAATATTCGAGTATATGTCTAGAGTACATCATTTTTTTGGTTCGAATAAGTATTTTAGAAATTTTAACAATTTCGGACGTTTTTTTTTTTTATTTTTGATAAATTTCTCTTTCGTGCAATTTTAAGAGTATGTGTCTTGAGTAAATAATTTTCTTGGTTGGAAGAAGGTTTTGAGAAATTTTCAGAAATTACGTAAGCTTTTTGATTTTTTGATAAATTTCGATTTCATGAGAATATTCGAGTATATGTCTAGAGTACATCATTTTCTTGGTTCGAATAAGTATTTGAGAGATTTTGACAATTTCGAACGTTTTTTTGATTTTTTGATAAATTTCTATTTCGTTGCAATTATAAAAGTATGTGTTTTGAGTACATAATATTCTTGGTTGGAAGAAGGTTTTGAGAAATTTTCAGAATTACGTAAGTTTTTTGATTTTTTGATAAATTCCGATTTCGTGCGAATATTCGAGTATATGTCTTGAGTACATCATTCTTGGTTCGAATAAGTATTTGAGAAATTTTAACAATTTCAGTTGTTTTTTTTTGAATTTTTGATAAATTTCTATTTCGTGCAATTATAAGAGTATGTGTCTTGAGTACATAATTATATTGGTTGGAAGAAGGTTTTGAGAAATGTTCAGAATTACGTAAGTGTTTTGATTTTTGATAAATTTCGATTTCGTGAGAATATTCGAGTATATGTCTAGAGTACATCATTTTTTTGGTTCAAATAAGTATTTGAGAAATTTTAACAATTTCGGACGTTTTTTTGATTTTTCTGATAAATTTCTTTTCGTGCAATTATAAGAGTTTGTGTCTTGAGTAAATAATTTTCTTGGTTGGAGGAAGGTTTTGAGAAATTTTCAGAAAATACGTAAGTTTTTTGATTTTTTGACAAATTTCGATTTCGTGCGAATATTCGAGTATATGTCTGGCGTATATCATTTTCAAGGTTCGAATAAGTATTTGAGAAATTTTAACAATTTCAGACGTTTTTTTTGATTTTTGGATAAATTTCTATTTCGTGCATTATAAGAGTATGTGTCTTTAATACATTGTTATCTTTGTTGGAAAAAGGTTTTGAGAAATTTTCAGAAATTACGTAAGTTTTTTGATTTTTTGATAAATTCCGATTTCGTGCGAATATTCTAGTATATTCTAGAGTACATCATTTTCTTGGTTCAAATAAGTATTTGAGAAATTTTAAACAATTCAGACGTTTTTTTTTATTTTTTGATAAATTTCTCTTTCGTGCAATTATAAGAGTATGTGTCTTGAGTAAATAATTTTCTTGGTTGGAAGAAGGTTTTGAGAAATTTTCATAAATTACGTAAGTTTTTTGATTTTTTGATAAATTTCGATTTCGTGCGAATATTCGAGTATATGTTTTGAGTATATCATTTTCTTGGTTCGAATAAGTATTTGAGAAATTTTAACAATTTCGAACGTTTTTTTTGATGTTTTGATAAATTTCTATTTTTGTAATTATAAGAGTATGTGTCTTGAGTACATTGTTATCGTGGTTGGAAGAAGGTTTTGAGAAATTTTCAGAAATTCCGTAAGTTTTTTGATTTTTTGATAAATTTCGATTTCGTGCGAATATTCGAGTATATGTCTTGAGTATATCATTTTCTAGGTTCGAATAAGTATTTGAGAAATTTTAACAATTTCGGACGTTTTTTGATTTTTGGATAAATTTCTATTTCGTGCAATTATAAGATTATGTGTCTTGAGTACATAATTTTCTTTGTTGGAAGAAGGTTCTAAGAAATTTTCAGAAATTCCGTAAGTTTTTTGATTTTTTGATAAATTTAGATTTCGAGTATATGTTTTGAGTATATCATTTTCTTGGTTCGAATAAGTATTTGAGAAATATTAACAATTTCCGACGTTTTTTTGATGTTTTAGATAAATTTCTATTTCGTGCAATTATAAGAGTATGTGTCTTGAGTACATTGTTATCTTGGTTGGAAGAAGGTTTTGAGAAATTTTCAGAATTACGTAAGTTTTTTGATTTTTGATAAATTCCGATTTCGTGAGAATATTCGAGTATATGTCTAGAGTACATCATTTTTTTGGTTCGAATAAGTATTTTAGAAATTTTAACAATTTCGGACGTTTTTTTTTTATTTTTTGATAAATTTGTCTTTCGTGCAATTTTAAGAGTATGTGTCTTGAGTAAATAATTTTCTTGGTTGGAAGAAGGTTTTGAGAAATTTTCAGAAATTACGTAAGCTTTTTGATTTTTTGATAAATTTCGATTTCTTGAGAATATTCGAGTATATGTCTAGAGTACATCATTTTCTTGGTTCGAATAAGTATTTGAGAGATTTTAACAATTTCGAACGTTTTTTTGATTTTTTGATAAATTTCTATTTCGTGCAATTATATAAGTATGTGTCTTGAGTACATAATATTCTTGGTTGGAAGAAGGTTTTGAGAAATTTTCAGAATTACGTAAGTTTTTTGATTTTTTGATAAATTCCGATTTCGTGCGAATATTCGAGTATATGTCTTGAGTACATCATTTTCTTGGTTCGAATAAGTATTTGAGAAATTTTAACAATTTCAGTTGTTTTTTTTGAATTTTTGATAAATTTCTATTTCGTGCAATTATAAGAGTATGTGTCTTGAGTACATAATTATATTGGTTGGAAGAAGGTTTTGAGAAATGTTCAGAATTACGTAAGTGTTTTGATTTTTTGATAAATTTCGATTTCGTGAGAATATTCGAGTATATGTCTGGAGTACATCATTTTTTTGGTTCAATAAGTATTTGAGAAATTTTAACAATTTCGGACGTTTTTTTGATTTTTTTGATAAATTTCTTTTTCGTGCAATTATAAGAGTTTGTGTCTTGAGTAAATAATTTTCTTGGTTGGAGGAAGGTTTTGAGAAATTTTCAGAAAATACGTAAGTTTTTTGATTTTTTTGATAAATTTCGATTTCGTGCGAATATTCGAGTATATGTCTGCGTATATCATTTTCAAGGTTCGAATAAGTATTTGAGAAATTTTAACAATTTCAGACGTTTTTTTGATTTTTAGATAAATTTCTATTTCGTGCATTATAAGAGTATGTGTCTTTAATACATTGTTATCTTTGTTGGAAGTAGGTTTTGAGAAATTTTCAGAAATTACGTAAGTTTTTTGATTTTTTGATAAATTCCGATTTCGTGCGAATATTCTAGTATATTCTAGAGTACATCATTTTCTTGGTTCAAATAAGTATTTGAGAAATTTTAACAATTCAGACGTTTTTTTTTTATTTTTGATAAATTTCTCTTTCGTGCAATTATAAGAGTATGTGTCTTGAGTAAATAATTTATTTGGTTGGAAGAAGGTTTTGAGAAATTTTCATAAATTACGTAAGTTTTTTGATTTTTTGATAAATTTCGATTTCGTGCGAATATTCGAGTATATGTTTTGAGTATATCATTTTCTTGGTTCGAATAAGTATTTGAGAAATTTTAACAATTTCGAACGTTTTTTTGATGTTTTGATAAATTTCTATTTTTGTAATTATAAGAGTATGTGTCTTGAGTACATTGTTATCGTGGTTGGAAGAAGGTTTTGAGAAATTTTCAGAGATTCCGTAAGTTTTTTGATTTTTTGATCAATTTCGATTTCGTGCGAATATTCGAGTATATGTCTTGAGTATATCATTTTCTAGGTTCGAATAAGTATTTGAGAAATTTTAACAATTTCGGACGTTTTTTTGATTTTTGGATAAATTTCTATTTCGTGCAATTATAAGATTATGTGTCTTGAGTACATAATTTTCTTTGTTGGAAGAAGGTTCTAAGAAATTTTCAGAAATTCCGTAAGTTTTTTTATTTTTTGATAAATTTAGATTTCGAGTATATGTTTTGAGTATATCATTTTCTTGGTTCGAATAAGTATTTGAGAAATATTAACAATTTCCGACGTTTTTTTGATGTTTTAGATAAATTTCTATTTCGTGCAATTATAAGAGTATGTGTCTTGAGTACATTGTTATCTTGGTTGGAAGAAGGTTTTGAGAAATTTTCAGAATTACGTAAGTTTTTTGATTTTTTGATAAATTCCGATTTCGTGAGAATATTCGAGTATATGTCTAGAGTACATCATTTTTTTGGTTCGAATAAGTATTTTAGAAATTTTAACAATTTCGGACGTTTTTTTTTATTTTTTGATAAATTTCTCTTTCGTGCAATTTAAGAGTATGTGTCTTGAGTAAATAATTTTCTTGGTTGGAAGAAGGTTTTGAGAAATTTTCAGAAATTACGTAAGCTTTTTGATTTTTTGATAAATTTCGATTTCTTGAGAATATTCGAGTATATGTCTAGAGTACATCATTTTCTTGGTTCGAATAAGTATTTGAGAGATTTTAACAATTTCGAACGTTTTTTTTGATTTTTTGATAAATTTCTATTTCGTGCAATTATATAAGTATGTGTCTTGAGTACATAATATTCTTGGTTGGAAGAAGGTTTTGAGAAATTTTCAGAATTACGTAAGTTTTTTGATTTTTGATAAATTCCGATTTCGTGCGAATATTCGAGTATATGTCTTGAGTACATCATTTTCTTGGTTCGAATAAGTATTTGAGAAATTTTAACAATTTCAGTTGTTTTTTTTGAATTTTTGATAAATTTCTATTTCGTGCAATTATAAGAGTATGTGTCTTGAGTACATAATTATATTGGTTGGAAGAAGGTTTTGAGAAATGTTCAGAATTACGTAAGTGTTTTGATTTTTTGATAAATTTCGATTTCGTGAGAATATTCGAGTATATGTCTAGAGTACATCATTTTTTTGGTTCAATAAGTATTTGAGAAATTTTAACAATTTCGGACGTTTTTTTGATTTTTTTGATAAATTTCTTTTTCGTGCAATTATAAGAGTTTGTGTCTTGAGTAAATAATTTTCTTGGTTGGAGGAAGGTTTTGAGAAATTTTCAGAAAATACGTAAGTTTTTTGATTTTTTGATAAATTTCGATTTCGTGCGAATATTCGAGTATATGTCTGGCGTATATCATTTTCAAGGTTCGAATAAGTATTTGAGAAATTTTAACAATTTCAGACGTTTTTTTTGATTTTTGGATAAATTTCTATTTCGTGCATTATAAGAGTATGTGTCTTTAATACATTGTTATCTTTGTTGGAAGTAGGTTTTGAGAAATTTTCAGAAATTACGTAAGTTTTTTGATAAATTCCGATTTCGTGCGAATATTCTAGTATATTCTAGAGTACATCATTTTCTTGGTTCAAATAAGTATTTGAGAAATTTTAACAATTCAGACGTTTTTTTTTTATTTTTTGATAAATTTCTCTTTCGTGCAATTATAAGAGTATGTGTCTTGAGTAAATAATTTATTTGGTTGGAAGAAGGTTTTGAGAAATTTTCATAAATTACGTAAGTTTTTTGATTTTTTGATAAATTTCGATTTCGTGCGAATATTCGAGTATATGTTTTGAGTATATCATTTTCTTGGTTCGAATAAGTATTTGAGAAATTTTAACAATTTCGAACGTTTTTTTGATGTTTTGATAAATTTCTATTTTGTAATTATAAGAGTATGTGTCTTGAGTACATTGTTATCGTGGTTGGAAGAAGGTTTTGAGAAATTTTCAGAGATTCCGTAAGTTTTTTGATTTTTTGATAAATTTCGATTTCGTGCGAATATTCGAGTATATGTCTTGAGTATATCATTTTCTAGGTTCGAATAAGTATTTGAGAAATTTTAACAATTTCGGACGTTTTTTGATTTTTGGATAAATTTCTATTTCGTGCAATTATAAGATTATGTGTCTTGAGTACATAATTTTCTTTGTTGGAAGAAGGTTCTAAGAAATTTTCAGAAATTCCGTAAGTTTTTTGATTTTTTTTATAAATTTAGATTTCGAGTATATGTTTTGAGTATATCATTTTCTTGGTTCGAATAAGTATTTGAGAAATATTAACAATTTCCGACGTTTTTTTGATGTTTTTGATAAATTTCTATTTCGTGCAATTATAAGAGTATGTGTTTTGAGTACATTGTTATCTTGGTTGGAAGAAGGTTTTGAGAAAATTTTCAGAATTACGTAAGTTTTTTGATTTTTTGATAAATTCCGATTTCGTGAGAATATTCGAGTATATGTCTAGAGTACATCATTTTTTTGGTTCGAATAAGTATTTTAGAAATTTTAACAATTTCGGACGTTTTTTTTTATTTTTTGATAAATTTCTCTTTCGTGCAATTTTAAGAGTATGTGTCTTGAGTAAATAATTTTCTTGGTTGGAAGAAGGTTTTGAGAAATTTTCAGAAATTACGTAAGCTTTTTGATTTTTTTGATAAATTTCGATTTCTTGAGAATATTCGAGTATATGTCTAGAGTACATCATTTTCTTGGTTCGAATAAGTATTTGAGAGATTTTAACAATTTCGAACGTTTTTTTTGATTTTTTGATAAATTTCTATTTCGTGCAATTATAAAAGTATGTGTCTTGAGTACATAATATTCTTGGTTGGAAGAAGGTTTTGAGAAATTTTCAGAATTACGTAAGCTTTTTGATTTTTTGATAAATTCCGATTTCGTGCGAATATTCGAGTATATGTCTTGCGTACATCATTTTCTTGGTTCGAATAAGTATTTGAGAAATTTTAACAATTTCCGTTGTTTTTTTTGAATTTTTGATAAATTTCTATTTCGTGCAATTATAAGAGTATGTGTCTTGAGTACATAATTATATTGGTTGGAAGAAGGTTTTGAGAAATGTTCAGAATTACGTAAGTGTTTTGATTTTTTGATAAATTTAGATTTCGTGAGAATATTCGAGTATATGTCTAGAGTACATCATTTTTTTGGTTCAAATAAGTATGTGAGAAATTTTAACAAATTCGGACGTTTTTTTGATTTTTTTGATAAATTTCTTTTTCGTGCAATTATAAGAGTTTGTGTCTTGAGTAAATAATTTTCTTGGTTGGAGGAAGGTTTTGAGAAATTTTCAGAAAATACGTAAGTTTTTTGATTTTTTGATAAATTTCGATTTCGTGCGAATATTCGAGTATATGTCTGGCGTATATTATTTTCAAGGTTCGAATAAGTATTTGAGAAATTTTAACAATTTCAGACGTTTTTTTTGATTTTTGGATAAATTTCTATTTCGTGCATTATAAGAGTATGTGTCTTTAATACATTGTTATCTTTGTTGGAAGAAGGTTTTGAGAAATTTTCATAAATTACGTAAGTTTTTTGATTTTTTGATAAATTCCGATTTCGTGCGAATATTCTAGTATATTCTAGAGTACATCATTTTCTTGGTTCAAATAAGTATTTGAGAAATTTTAACAATTCAGACGTTTTTTTTTTTATTTTTTGATAAATTTCTCTTTCGTGCAATTATAAGAGTATGTGTCTTGAGTAAATAATTTTCTTGGTTGGAAGAAGGTTTTGAGAAATTTTCATAAATTACGTAAGTTTTTTGATTTTTTGATAAATTTCGATTTCGTGCGAATATTCGAGTATATGTTTTGAGTATATCATTTTCTTGGTTCGAATAAGTATTTGAGAAATTTTAACAATTTCGAACGTTTTTTTTTGATGTTTTGATAAATTTCTATTTTTGTAATTATAAGAGTATGTGTCTTGAGTACATTGTTATCGTGGTTGGAAGAAGGTTTTGAGAAATTTTCAGAAATTCCGTAAGTTTTTTGATTTTTTGATAAATTTCGATTTCGTGCGAATATTCGAGTATATGTCTTGAGTATATCATTTTCTAGGTTCGAATAAGTATTTGAGAAATTTTAACAATTTCGGACGTTTTTTTGATTTTTGGATAAATTTCTATTTCGTGCAATTATAAGATTATGTGTCTTGAGTACATAATTTTCTTTGTTGGAAGAAGGTTCTAAGAAATTTTCAGAAATTCCGTAAGTTTTTTGATTTTTTGATAAATTTAGATTTCGAGTATATGTTTTGAGTATATCATTTTCTTGGTTCGAATAAGTATTTGAGAAATATTAACAATTTCCGACGTTTTTTTTGATGTTTTGATAAATTTCTATTTCGTGCAATTATAAGAGTATGTGTCTTGAGTACATTGTTATCTTGGTTGGAAGAAGGTTTTGAGAAATTTTCAGAATTACGTAAGTTTTTTGATTTTTTGATAAATTCCGATTTCGTGAGAATATTCGAGTATATGTCTAGAGTACATCATTTTTTTGGTCCGAATAAGTATTTTAGAAATTTTAACAATTTCGGACGTTTTTTTTTATTTTTTGATAAATTTCTCTTTCGTGCAATTTTAAGAGTATGTGTCTTGAGTAAATAATTTTCTTGGTTGGAAGAAGGTTTTGAGAAATTTTCAGAAATTACGTAAGCTTTTTGATTTTTTGATAAATTTCGATTTCTTGATAATATTCGAGTATATGTCTAGAGTACATCATTTTCTTGGTTCGAATAAGTATTTGAGAGATTTTAACAATTTCGAACGTTTTTTTGATTTTTTGATAAATTTCTATTTCGTGCAATTATAAAAGTATGTGTCTTGAGTACATAATATTCTTGGTTGGAAGAAGGTTTTGAGAAATTTTCAGAATTACGTAAGTTTTTTGATTTTTTGATAAATTCCGATTTCGTGCGAATATTCGAGTATATGTCTTGAGTACATCATTTTCTTGGTTCGAATAAGTATTTGAGAAATTTCAGTTGTTTTTTTTGAATTTTTGATAAATTTCTATTTCGTGCAATTATAAGAGTATGTGTCTTGAGTACATAATTATATTGGTTGGAAGAAGGTTTTGAGAAATGTTCAGAATTACGTAAGTGTTTTGATTTTTTGATAAATTTCGATTTCGTGAGAATATTCGAGTAGATGTCTAGAGTACATCATTTTTTTGGTTCAAATAAGTATTTGAGAAATTTTAACAATTTCGGACGTTTTTTTGATTTTTTTGATAAATTTCTTTTTCGTGCAATTATAAGAGTTTGTGTCTTGAGTAAATAATTTTCTTGGTTGGAGGAAGGTTTTGAGAAATTTTCAGAAAATACGTAAGTTTTTTGATTTTTTGATAAATTTCGATTTCGTGCGAATATTCGAGTATATGTCTGGCGTATATCATTTTCAAGGTTCGAATAAGTATTTGAGAAATTTTAACAATTTCAGACGTTTTTTTGATTTTTGGATAAATTTCTATTTCGTGCATAATAAGAGTATGTGTCTTTAATACATTGTTATCATTGTTGGAAGAAGGTTTTGAGAAATTTTCAGAAATTACGTAAGTTTTTTGATTTTTTGATAAATTCCGATTTCGTGCGAATATTCTAGTATATTCTAGAGTACATCATTTTCTTAACAATTCAGACGTTTTTTTTTTATTTTTTGATAAATTTCTCTTTCGTGCAATTATAAGAGTATGTGTCTTGAGTAAATAATTTTCTTGGTTGGAAGAAGGTTTTGAGAAATTTTCATAAATTACGTAAGTTTTCTGATTTTTTGATAAATTTCGATTTCGTGCGAATATTCGAGTATATGTTTTGAGTATATCATTTTCTTGGTTCGAATAAGTATTTGAGAAATTTTAACAATTTCGAACGTTTTTTTGATGTTTTGATAAATTTCTATTTTTGTAATTATAAGAGTATGTGTCTTGAGTACATTGTTATCGTGGTTGGAAGAAGGTTTTGAGAAATTTTCAGAAATTCCGTAAGTTTTTTGATTTTTTGATAAATTTCGATTTCGTGCGAATATTCGAGTATATGTCTTGAGTATATCATTTTCTAGGTTCGAATAAGTATTTGAGAAATTTTAACAATTTCGGACGTTTTTTGATTTTTGGATAAATTTCTATTTCGTGCAATTATAAGATTATGTGTCTTGAGTACATAATTTTCTTTGTTGGAAGAAGGTTCTAAGAAATTTTCAGAAATTCCGTAAGTTTTTTGATTTTTTGAGAAATATTAACAATTTCCGACGTTTTTTTTTGATGTTTTGATAAATTTCTATTTCGTGCAATTTTGTAAGCAGTTTTTGCCATACCCATTTCTTGTAATGTATTGAGTATTTCAGATTCGGATTTACCATCTATATTCCATTGATGTATAGATTGTCCATCATATTTAGAAGTTTGAAATTGAGTTCTTTCTTCATAATGAATGTCAGGAGGTGTTGGTTTTTTATAAAAATTTCTAGTTGGACCAAATGAACGTAATTTATTGATTTCTCCTTTAAAATTTTCATTAATTTCATTTATGAGATTATCTGTATCACTGTCAGAACTTTCATTTGTTATTTTGACACAATTAATTTTTGAATTACTAGTAGAGGGAATATTGGCAAGTTTTTCGTTTATACGATTCAGTATATCAGTATTTGGTAATTTTAATTTACTTTCAAGGGACATAGGAATACTTCTAGGGTTAAAGTGAGGTTTAGAAATATCGTGAGGAAATTTTAAATTTTCTGATTTAGTTTCTAATTGCAAAGTTTGCATTTGATTTAGCTGAGTAGCCATGGTATGTAAAATTTGATTTGAAAAATTATTTTGTTGATATATTTTTATAATATCTTCTTGTGTAACAGGGTCTTTTCCGTCACGACCTCGTTTGAAGGGAGTAGCAATAATTTCACCATCGGAAGTGGTTACTTTTATTTTTTGAAGAGGTGGATGAATAGAAGTGACAATAGTATTATTGTCTAAAGTCCATTTTTTGTAAAGGGCTGTTTGAACATTTATTTGTTGTAGAGAATAAACATTTTCTATTTCTTTAGTAAAGGCATACATGTTAAACCAATTAAGTAAAGGAATATTTGATCTTTTCTTAATTATGTCCATCATCCAAGCCTTTTTTATTTGTTCGATGAATTGAGGTTCTAATTGTTCAAACCATTGTCTTTTGTCGTTATTCTCCGAATCATTGTAATCATCAATCAAATATTGTTGATTAATTTTAAAATTGAAACATGAAATCATGTTTATTTGAGATAAAGTTGGGGAATTGGGAGGAGAATAATTTGTTGAACTAGATGATTGGAATTCTGGCAGAGGTGATTTAAAATTGATTTTTGAGTCTGTAAAACGAGAACTAGAATAATTTGAAACGGATTTTCTAGATGATTCTGGTTCGGGGTCATCAATTATAGGTGAATGAGATCTTTCCCTATATGAATTAAATCGTAATAAAACACGACCATCAGTGTCTTCAATTATTTGAGATATGTCTCTTCGTACTAAGTTTCTTGGTATTTGAGGAGTTTGAATAATAAATTCATTTGGGATTGTGATTTCATCCCACTTTAAACGTTTTGGAACAAAAACAGATGGATTGTCTGCTTCAACATGTAATAAGACAGTTTCGTCTTTTATTGTTGTTTGAAGATTAAATTTTGGATTTAATTGTGAATTCATTATTCTAAAATAAACTCTATTTATGATAGCAAAGTTTTTACATAAATCTCGAAATTCATCTCCTTGAAGATGAACGTCTAAGACTAATGAGTCTTGAATTAGTGGATCTGAAAGATCTACTGAAAAAGTTGGGGGAACAGTTGAAGTATATTGGTCCATTACAAACATTTGTTTGAATCATGGCCAATAAAGAAGATTTATATTTTTTTAATCTTTTATCTCGAAGAGCGAGATATATTGGAGCATTAACTCCCATATGAACTAATGGTTTAACAGCAACTTGAATTAAACCAAAGTGAATATATTTATAGTGTCTTTCTATATATCTTGTGATAGAATTTAAAGATATCAAAGGTATACTTTGAAATTCTTGTTGTATAGAAATAGTTTCTTCATGAGTTTTAATTGAAAAAGCAGTTTTGAAATCAAAAGATCCTATTTGATAAAGAGTCTCTATTTGTTCTTCTGGAATAGTCCAGTTTGAATAGTTAATAGGTAAATGTATTTCTTTAGATTGAATGATGCTATTAGAACTTGAAGAACTTCTAGAAAATAGTCTTCTAATTGATGAAGCCATAGAAAAGTTTTAAAATCTTATTTTTAAGTTTTCTACTGTGATAGTGTGACGGAGTACGGGACCACCACCGGGACCACCTAAATGGCTGACCAACGGACTTACTGGCTGACCAACGCAAACAGTTACACCAGAACAGTATTAACTGTAAAATAATAATTAGAAAACTAAGGAATGGTTTCTACAATTTGAAGATATCTCTAGATTTGGGGGTAACCTGACTCTGATACCATTGTGGGGAGGATCGACGACTTTGTAATTGTAGGTTTAAACATGATATGAGTATTTAGTAAACATGATATGATCACAAACTAATGTAATGAAATAAGAACAGAAAGGACTTTAAATAAAACTGACTTACTTTGAATTTGAATAAGAGTAGGCGATTACAAGCAAGTATTGTAGTGGAAAATGAGAGTGAACTTAATTAAAATATCATCCAGAGAATTCTGCGATGATTATAATGAAATTTACACATCTATTTATAGATACAAAATTGAAATTACATTTGAATTTACAATACATTTGCATTACATTAGCATCTACTTTTGAGAATGGCCGACAGTACTATGGAATCTTTACTGTAGTCTTTTGATTTGAGTGGGAAAGCATCTTGAATTATAACCGTTGCTTTAATCTTCCTTTTGAGTAGTGGTAGCTTTACGTCAAATCATTTTGTCTTTTGTGTCTGGATCTTTGCAGTAAAGCCATCGGCTTGCTGTGATGAGTCCACCGGCTTTCCACGTGAATTTTGTTCTTCCAGTTTTAGTACCAACTAGTTCTCTTTTTTGAATCATTGAATATAAATTGGTATACTTTTCTTTAATCATGGACTCGGTAAGCTTTGTCATAGCTGTATCATATCAAATGGATCTTGAGCAAATTGATCTTTGAATGGGTCGAAATTTGAAGTTGATTCATCTGAGTCCGCTTTTGATGAGGACGATTTCACTTGTTTTAAAAAATTAACATAATTAGCTGCTAATTCTGGACAGTCTTCCATCATGTGAAGTAGTTTGATTTGCTGTTCTGAGTACTCGGTCATAGGTTGTTTATCCTTATCAATTTTTGTTTTTCGTGAATTTTGAATCATAAATTCATTTTTAGCTTGAACTCTTGCATGCAAAGGATGAGTTGGTTTAGGAGAAACTTCAGCAGTATGAATGGGTGACCATTTTATCTTTTCACCAGTTTGAAGGAAACGAAGAACCACTTCTTGATTGCAGTAATGTGTTGAGTAATTTTGCCACCATTTAATTTTAAATTCTCTTACTATTGAAATAGGGTAAGGTTTTGAATAAAATTGTTGAAATTGGAAATTCCAACAAAAAATCCATGGTACTTTGAATTCAGAAAAATAAAGGATTTGTTTTTCAAAATCTGTACCAGGCGCTTTTGAAATAAACTTTGAAGAGCAAGTTTTACATCTGGAGGTAGAATTTCGGTTGAAGGACCAAATTTGAACCACCAGTCGCAAAACCAAATGGGGAATTCTTTAAAGAAGTTTGAATGAAATGTAAAAAACCATGAATGATCAAATGGTCGTTTGAAAAAAGTATTAAACCATGCCATTTTGTAATCAGGATAATTATAACCCTTAGGAGTAAAATCTTTTGAAAAATTCTTTTGGGAGAATGGAAAAGTCCATTCTTCTTGTTTAAAAATCTTTTTTATTATACATTTTGAAAAAGCAATTCGAGAAGGATTTTTATTATCAGGGGTGTGGACTAATTCTATTGATTTTGAATCCACAAGAATAAATTCATAAAATTGTTGAGTCTTTCTGGAGTCTTCTGGGTACCAGTGACAACCTTGAGGATAATATCGTTGAATAATACTTTTAAGTGTATTAAAATCAGGGACAGTTGAAAATCTGGTTAGAGTAAGGTGTTCAACATAAGGTTTTGTAAAATAGGGAGATGATTGGGAAGATGCTTGAGTAGGTAAAGGTTTTTCAGGTGTGGTAGGTGCTAGGGGTGTTTGAACTGCTTGAGTATAGGAAAGGGGAGGAAAATCTGCAAGAACTGTAAATCTATTTTGAGTGGGTTTTTGAGCTGCATAATCATCGGATGTTTGAACTTTGGACTGGTTCATCTGTAATAATATTTTTTCCTTGTAAAAACTCTCGAGTAAGAAAATCTGGAAGTGAATTGGATGATCCTTTAATGTATTCAATCTCAAAATCAAACACTGATAAAATAGCTTGCCATCTAGCAAAAATTTGTTTTGAAACTATATTTTTTACATCTTTTTGTAAAATTTCTTTTGCAGATTTACAATCTATTCGTAACAGAAAAGTTTTATTGTATAAATCATCTTGAAATTTGGAAATGCATAAGACTATTGATAAAATTTCTTTTTTGACAGTAGAATAATTCTTTTGAGATCCTAACCAAATACCTGAATGAAAACGAATGATATGTTCAGTTGTAGGAGATGCAGATGAATGTAATTTTTGTTTGAGTATACCCCCATACCTGGAATCAGATGCATCTGTTTCAACTATAAGGTAGGCATCGGGATTGAGAAGTCCGAGGCAAGGTAAGGATGTAACTTGAGTTTTAATTAATTGAACTAGACGTGAATGTTCAGATGTCCATTCACAAGGTTTCTTTTGAAGTCTTTGATAAAGAGGTTTACAAATAATACGTAATTTAGGAAAGAAATCGGAAACATAATTAAGACATCCGAGGAATCGTTGAAGTTGGGTTTTATCTTTAATTTCATCTGGAAATTTTGACGCAAACTCGATGGCTCTTGAAATAGGTTTGATAGTGCCTTGGAAAATATCGTGTCCTAAGAAACGAATTTTAGTTTGAAATAGTTTTAATTTAGATTCAGAAACAGCTAATCCATTTTTCATAGTAGTTTGAATAAAGATAAAATGTTGATCTATTGATTCTGAAAATATTAAAACATCATCAATATAAACAATGATAAAATCAAAGGAATTGAAAATATTATTCATTATATTTTGAAATTCAGAAGGAGCATTCTTGGGACCAAAAGGCATTACATTCCATTCGTAATGTCCAAAAGGTACTGTAAATGCTGTTTTATATTTATCTTTTTCATCTATTTGAATTTGCCAAAATCCAGATTTCATATCAAATTTTGAAAAGATAGTTGCTTTAGACATATACTCGAATATTCGCACGAAATCGGAATTTATCAAAAAATCAAAAAACTTACGTAATTTTGAAAATTTCTCAAAACCTTCTTCCAACCAAGATAACAATGTACTCAAGACACATACTCTTATAATTGCACGAAATAGAAATTTATCAAAACATCAAAAAAACGTCTGAAATTGTTAAAATTTCTCAAATACTTTTTCGAACCAAGAAAATGATAAACTCAAAACATATACTTGAATATTCGCACGAAATCGAAATTTATCAAAAAATCAAAAAACTTACGTAATTCCGAAAATTTCCCAATGCCTTTTCCAACCAAGAAAATTATTTACTCAAGACACATACTCTTATAATTGCACGAAAAAGAAATTTATCAAAAACACAAAAAACAAGTTCGAAATTGTTAAAATTTCTCAAATGCTTATCGAACCAAGAAAATGATGTACTCTAAACATATACTCGAATATTCGCACGAAATCGGAATTTATCAAAAAACCAAAAAACTTACGTAATTCTGAAAATTTCTTAAAACCTTCTTCCAACAAAGATAACAATGTACTCAAGACACATACTCTTATAATTGTACGAAATGAAATTAATCAAAACATCAAAAAAACGTCCGAAATTGTTCAAATTTCTCAAATACTTATTCGAACCAAGAAAATGATATACTCAAAACATATACTTGAATATTCGCACGAAAATTAAATTTATCAAAAAATCAAAAAACTTACGTAATTTTGAAAATTTCTCATAACCTTCTTCCAACCAAGATAACAATGTACTCAAGACACATACTCTTATAATTGCACAAAATAGAAATTTATCAAAACATCAAAAAAACGTCCGAAATTGTTAAAATTTCTCAAATACTTATTCTAACCAAAAAAATGATATACTCAAAACAAATACTCGAATATTCACACGAAATCGAAATTTATCAAAAAATCAAAAAACTTACTTAATTTCTGAAAATTTTTGAAAACCTTCTTCCAACCAAGAAAATTATGTACTCAAGACACATACTTTTATAATTGCACGAAATAGAAATTTATCAAAAAATAAAAAAAACGTCCGAAATTGTTAAAATTTCTCAAATACTTATTCGAACCAAGAAAATGATGTACTCTAGACATATAATCGAAAATTCGCACGAAATTGAAATTTATCAAAAAATCAAAAAACTTACGTAATTCTGAAAATTTCTCAAAACCTTCTTCCAACCAAGATAACAATGTACTCAAGACACATACTCTTATAATTGCACGAAATAGAAATTTCTCAAAACCTTCTTCCAACCAAGAAAAGTATTTACTCAAGACACATAATCTTATAATTGCACGAAAACAATTTATCAAAAAATAAAAAAAAAATGTCCGGAATTGTTAAAATTTCTCAAATACTTATTCGAACCAAGAAAATGATGTACTCTAGACATATACTCGAATATTCGCACGAAATCGGAATTTATCAAAAAATCAAAAAACTTACGTAATTCTGAAAATTTCTCAAAACCTTCTTCCAACCAAGAAAAGTATTTACTCAAGACACATACTCTTATAATTCCACGAAAAAAATTTATCAAAAAATAAAAAAAAATGTCCGAAATTGTTAAAATTTCTCAAATACTTATTCGAACCAAGAAAATGATGTACTCTAGACATATACTCGAATATTCGCACGAAATCGAAATTTATCAAAAAATCAAAAAACTTGCGTAATTCTGAAAATTTCTCAAAACCTTCTTCCAACCAAGATAACAATGTACTCAAGAAACATACTCTTATAATTGCACGAAATAGAAATTTATCAAAACATCAGAAAAACGTCCGAAATTGTTAAAATTTCTCAAATACTTATTCGAGAAATGTTCAGAATTACGTAAGTGTTTTGATTTTTTGATAAATTTTGATTTCGTGAGAATATTCGAGTATATGTCAAGAGTACATCATTTTTTTGGTTCAAATAAGTATTTGAGAAATTTTAACAATTTCGGACGTTTTTTTGATTTTTTTGATAAATTTCTCTTTCGTGCAATTATAAGAGTTTGTGTCTTGAGTAAATAATTTTCTTGGTTGGAGGAAGGTTTTGAGAAATTTTCAGAAAATACGTAAGTTTTTTGATTTTTTGATAAATTTCGATTTCGTGCGAATATTCGAGTATATGTCTGGCGTATATCATTTTCAAGGTTCGAATAAGTATTTGAGAAATTTTAACAATTTCAGACGTTTTTTTGATTTTTGGATAAATTTCTATTTCGTGCATTATAAGAGTATGTGTCTTTAATACATTATTATCTTTGTTGGAAGAAGGTTTTGAGAAATTTTCAGAAATTACGTAAGTTTTTTGATTTTTTGATAAATTCCGATTTCGTGCGAATATTCTAGTATATTCTAGAGTACATCATTTTCTTGGTTCAAATAAGAATTTGAGAAATTTTAACAATTCAGATGTTTTTTTTTATTTTTTGATAAATTTCTCTTTCGTGCAATTATAAGAGTATGTGTCTTGAGTAAATAATTTTCTTGGTTGGAAGAAGGTTTTGAGAAATTTTCATAAATTACGTAAGTTTTTTGATTTTTTGATAAATTTCGATTTCGTGCGAATATTCGAGTATATGTTTTGAGTATATCATTTTCTTGGTTCGAATAAGTATTTGAGAAATTTTAACAATTTCGAACGTTTTTTTGATGTTTTGATAAATTTCTATTTTTGTAATTATAAGAGTATCTGTCTTGAGTACATTGTTATCGTGGTTGGAAGAAGGTTTTGATAAATTTTCAAAATTACGTAAGTTTTTTGATTTTTTGATAAATTCCGATTTTGTGCGAATATTCGAGTATATGTCTAGAGTACATCATTTTCTTGGTTCGAATAAGTATTTGATAAATTGTAACAATTTCATACGTTTTTTGATTTTTTGATAAATTTCTTTTTCGTGCAATTATAAGAGTATGTGTCTTGGGTAAATAATTTTCTTGGTTGGAAGAAGGTTTTGAGAAATATTCAGAAATTACGTAAGTGTTTTTATTTTATGATAAATTTCGATTTCATGCGAATATTCGAGTATATGTTTTGAGTAGATCATTTTCTTGGTTTGAATACTTATTTGATTAATTTTAACATTTCGTACGTTTTTTTAATGTTTTGATAAATTTCTATTTCATACAATTATAAGAGTATGTGTCTTGAGTACATTCTAGAGTACATCATTTTCTTGGTTCGAATAAGTATTTGAGAAATTGTAACAATTTCAGTCGTTTTTTTGATTTTTTGATAAATTTCTTTTTCGTGCAATTATAAGAGTATGTGTCTTGAGTAAATAATTTTCTTGGTTGGAAGAAGGTTTTGAGAAATTTTCAGAAATTACGTAAGTTTTTTGATTTTTTTGATAAATTTTGATTTCGTGTGAATATTCGAGTATATGTTTTGAGTTTATCATTTTCTTGGTTCGAATAAGTATTTGAGAAATTTTAACAATTTTGGACGTTTTTTTTATGTTTTGATAAATTTCCATTTCGTGCAATTATAAGAGTATGTGTCTTGAGTACGTTGTTTTCTTCGTTGGAAGAAAGTTTTGAGAAATTTTCAGAAAATACGTAAGTTTTTTTGATTTTTGATATATTTCGATTTCGTGCGAATATTCGAGTATATGTCTTGCGTAAATCATTTTCTAGGTTCGAATAAGTATTGGAGAAATCTTAACAATTTCGGACGTTTTTTTGATTTTTGGATAAATTTCTATTTCGTGCATTATAAGAGTATGTGTCTTGAGAACATACTTTCTTGGTTGGAAGAAGGTTCTGAGAAATTTTCAGAATTACGTAAGTTTATTGATTTTTTGATAAATTTCTATTTCGTGCAATTATAAGATTATATGTCTTGAGTTGTTATTTTGGTTGGAAGAAGGTTTTGAGAAATTTTCAGAATTACGTAAGTTTTTTGATTTTTTGATAAATTTCGATTTCGTGAGAATATTCGAGTATATTATATGTCTAGAGTACCTCATATTTTTGGTTCGAATAAGTATTTGAGAATTTTAACAATTTCGGACGTTTTTTTTTTTTTTTGGATAAATTTCTTTTTCGTGCAATTATAAAAGTATGTGTCCTGATTAAATAATTTTCTTGGTTGGAAGAAAGTTTTGAGAAATTTTCAGAATTACGTTAGTTTTTTGATTTTTTGATAAATTTCGATTTCGTGCGAATATTCGAGTAGGCGTATATCATTTTCAAGGTTCGAATAAGTATTTGAGAAATTTTAACAATTTCAGACGTTTTTTTGATTTTTTGATAAATTTTTATTTCGTGCAATTATAAGAGTATGTGTCTTGAGTACATAATTATATTGGTTGGAAGAAGGTTTTGAGAAGTTTTCAGAAATTTCGTAAGTTTTTTGCTTTTTTGATAAATTTCGATTTCGTGCGAATATTCGAGTATATTCTAGAGTACATCATTTCTTGGTTCGAATAAGTATTAGAGAAATTGTAACAATTTCGGACGTTTTTTTGATTTTTTGATAAATTTCTATTTCGTGCAATTATAAGAGTATGTGTTTTGAGTACATATTTTTCTTGGTTGGAAGAAGGTTTTGAGAATTTTTCAGAAATTACGTAAGTTTTTTGATTTTTTGATAAATTTCGATTTCGTGCGAATATTCGAGTATATGTCTTGAGTACATCATTTTGTTGGTTCGAATAAGTATTTGAGAAATTTTAACAATTTCGGACGTTTTTTTTATTTTTTGATAAATTTCTTTTTCGTGCAATTATAAGAGTTTGTGTCTTGAGTAAATAATTTTCTTTGTTGGAATAAGGTTTTGAGAAATTTTCAGAAATTACGTCAGTTTTTTGATTTTTTGATAAATTTCGATTTCGTGCGGATATTCGAGTATATGTCTTGTGTACATCATTTTCTTGGTTCGAATAAGTATTTGAGAAATTTTAACAATTTCGGATGTTTTTTTTATTTTTTGATAAATTTCTATTTCCTGCAATTATAAGAGTATATGTCTTGAGTACATTGTTATCTTGGTTGGAAGAAGGTTTTGAGAAATTTTCAAAATCACGTAAGTTTTTTGATTTTTTGTTAAATTCCGATTTCGTGCAAATATTCGAGTATATGTCTAGAGTACATCATTTTCTTAGTTCGAATAAGTATTTGAGCAATTTTCACAATTTCGGACGTTTTTTGATTTTTTGGTAAATTTCTTTTTCGTGAAATTATAAGAGTGTGTTTTGGGTAAATAATTTTCTTGGTTGGAAGAAAGTTTTGATAAATTTTCAGAATTACGTAAGTTTTTTGATTTTTTGATAAATTCCGATTTCGTGCGAATATTCGAGTATATGTATAGAGTACATCATATTCTTGGTTCGAATAAATAGTTGAGAAATTTTAACAATTTCGACGTTTTTTTTTTATTTTTTGATAAATTTCTTTTTCGTGCAATTATAAGAGTATGTGTCTTTAGTACATAATTTTCTTGGTTGGAAGAAGGTTTTGAGAATTTTCTGAAATTACGTAAGTTTTTTTTATTTGATAAATTTCGATTTCGTGTGAATATTCGAGTACATGTCTTGAGTAAATCATTTTCTTGGTTCGAATAAGATTTGAGAAATTTTAACAATTTCGGACTTTTTTTTAATTTTTGATAAATTTCAATTTCGTGCAATTATAAGAGTATGTGTCTTGAGTAAATAATTTTCTTGGTTGGAAGAAGGTTTTGAGAAATTTTCAGAATTACGTAAGTTTTTTGATTTTTTGATAAATTTCGATTTCGTGCGTATATTCGAGTACATGTCTTGAGTAAATCATTTTCTGGGTTCGAATAAGTATTTGAGAAATTTTAACAATTCGGATTTTTTTTTTTATTTTTAGATAAATTTCTTTTTCGTGCATTTATAAGAGTTTGTGTCTTGAGTAAATAATTTTTTTGGTTGGAAGAAGGTTTTGAGAAATTTTCAGAATTACGTCAGTTTTTTGATTTTTTGATAAATTTCGATTTCGTGCAAATATTCGAGTATATGTCTTGTGTACATCATTTTCTTGGTTCGATTAAGTATTTGAGAAATTTTTACAATTTCGGACGTTTTTTTGATAAATTTCTCTTTCGTGCAATTATAAGAGTATGTGTCTTGAGTAAATAATTTTCTTGGTTGGTAGAAGTTTTTGAGAATTTTTCAGAAATTAAGTAAGTTTTTTGATTTTTTGATAAATTTCGATTTCGTGAGAATATTCGAGTATATGTCTAGAGTACATCATTTTCTTGGTTCGAATAAGTATTTGAGAAATTTTAACAATTTCGGACGTTTTTTTTTATTTTTTTATAAATTTATTTTCGTGCAATTATAAGAGTTTGTGTTTTGAGTAAATAATTTTCTTGGTTGGAAGAAGGTTTTGAGAAATTTTCCGAAATTACGTAAGTTTTTTGATTTTTTGTAAAATTCGATTTCGTGCGAATATTCGAGTATATGTTTTGAGTATATCATTTTCTTGGTTCGAATAAGTATTTGAGAAATTTTAACAATTTTGGACGTTTTTTTTAATGTTTTGATAAATTTCTATTTCGTACAATTATAAGAGTATGTGTCTGGAGCACATTGTTATCTTGGTTAGAAGAAGGTTTTGAGAAATTTTCAGAATTACGTAAGTTTTTTGATTTTTTGATAAATTTCGATTTCGTGCGAATATTCGAGTATATGTCTTGTGTACATCATTTTCTTGGTTCGAATAAGTATTTGAAAATTTTTAACAATTTCGGACGTTTTTTTTCTATTTTTTGATAAATTTCTATTTCGTGCAATTATAAGAGTATGTCTCTTGAGTACATAATTTTCTTGGTTGGAAGAAGGTTTTGAGAAATTTTCAGAATTACGTCAGTTTTTTGATTTTTTGATAAATTCGGATTTCGTGCGAATATTCGAGTATATGTCTAGAGTACATCATTTTCTTGGTTCGAATAAGTATTTGAGAAATTTTATCAATTTCTGTTGTTTTTTTTGATTTTTTGATAAATTTTTATTTCGTGCAATTATAAGAGTATGTGTCTTGAGTACATAATTATATTGGTTGGAAGAAGGTTTTGAGAAGTTTTCAGAAATTACGTAAGTTTTTTGTTTTTTTAATAAATTCCGATTTCGTGCGAATATTCGTGTATATTTTAGAGTACATCATTTTCTTGGTTCAAATAAGTATTGAGAAATTGTAACAATTTCGGACGTTTTTTTGATTTTTTGATAAATTTCTCTTTCGTGCAATTATAAGAGTATGTGTCTTGAGTAAATTATTTTTTGGTTGGAAGAAGTTTTGAGAATTTTTCAGAAATTACGTAAGTTTTTTTGATTTTTTGATAAATTTCGATTTCGTGAGAATATTCGATTATATGATTAGAGTACATCATTTTCTTGGTTCGAATAAGTATTTGAGAAATTTTAACAATTTCGGACGTTTTTTTTTATTTTTTGATAAATTTCAATTTCGTGCAATTAGAAGAGTATGTGTCTTGAGTACATAATATGCTTGGTTGGAAGAAGGTTTTGAGAAATTTTCAGAATTACGTAAGTTTTTTGATTTTTTGATAAATTCCGATTTCGTGCGAATATTCGAGTATATGTCTAGAGTACATCATTTTCTTGGTTCGAATAAGTATTTTACAAATTTTAATAATTTCGGACGTTTTTTTTTGATTTTTTGATAAATTTCTATTTCGTGCAATTATAAGAGTATGTGTCTTGATTACATAATTTTCTTGGTTGGAAGAAGGTTTTGAGAAATTTTAAGAAATTCCGTAAGTTTTTTGATTTTTTGATAAATTTTGATTTCATGCGAATATTTGAGTATATGTCTGGTGTACATCATTTTCTTGGTTCGAATAAGTATTTGAGAAATTTTAACAATTCCGGACGTTTTTTTGATGTTTTGATAAATTTCTATTTCCGGCAATTATAAGAGTATGTGTCTTGAGTACATTGTTATCTTGGTTGGAAGAAGGTTTTGAGAAATTTTCAGAATTACGTAAGTTTTTTGATTTTTGATAAATTTCGATTTCGTGAGAATATTCGAGTATATGTCTAGAGTACATCATTTTCTTGGTTCAAATAAGTATTTGAGAAATTTTAACAATTTTGGACGTTTTATTTTATTTTTTGATAAATTTCTTTTTCGTGCAATTATAAGAGTTTGTGTCTTGAGTAAATAATTTTCTTGGTTGGAGGAAGGTTTTGAGAAATTTTCAGAATTACGTCAGTTTTTTTGATTTTTTGATAAATTTCGATTTCGTACGAATATTCGTGTATATGTCTTGTGTACATCATTTTCTTGGTTCGAATAAGTATTTGAGAAATTTTAACAATTTCAGACGTTTTTTTGGTTTTTTTGATAAATTTCTTTTTCGTACAATTATAAGAGTATGTGTCTTGAGTAATAATTTTCTTGGTTGGAAGAAGGTTTTGAGAAATGTTCAGAAATTACGTAAGTTTTTTGATTTTTGATAAATTTCGATTTCGTGCGAATATTCGAGTATATGTCATGTGTACATCATTTTCTTGGTTCGAATAAGTATTTGAGATTTTTTAACAATTTTGGACGTTTTTTTATTTTTTGATAAATTTCTATTTCGTGCAATTGTAAGAGTATGTGTCTTGAGTACATAATTTTCTTGGTTGGAAGAAGGTTCTGAGAAATTTTCAGAAATTCCTTAAGTTTTTTTGATTTTTTGATAAATTTCGATTTCGTGTGAATATTAGAGTATATGTCTAGAGTACATCATTTTCTAGGTTCGAATAAGTATTTTGAGAGATTTTAACAATTTCGGATGTTTTTTTGATTTTTTGATAAATTTCTAGTTCGTGCAATTATAAGAGTATGTGTCTTGAGTACATATATTTCTTGGTTGGAAGAAGGTTTTAAGAAATTTTCAGAATTACGCAAGTTTTTTTATTTTTTGATAAATTTCGATTTCGTGCGAATATTCGAGTATATGTCTTGAGTATATCATTTTCTTTGTTCGAATAAGTATTTGAGAAATTTTAACAATTTAAGTTGTTTTTTTGATTTTTTGATAAATTTCTATTTCGTGCAATTATAAGAGTATGTGTCTTGAGTACATTGTTATCTTGGTTGGAAGAAGGTTTTGAGAAATTTTTAGAAATTACGTAAGTTTTTTGATTTTTTGATAAATTCCGATTTCGTGCGAATATTCGAGGATATGTCTAGAGTACATCATTTTCTTGGTTCGAATAAGTATTAGAGAAATTGTAACAATTTCGGACGTTTTTTTGATTTTTGATAAATTTCTATTTCATGCAATTATAAGAGTATGTGTTTTGAGTACATATTTTTCTTGGTTGGAAGAAGGTTTTGAGAATTTTTCAGAAATTACGTCAGTTTTTTGATTTTTTGATAAATTTCGATTTCGTGCGAATATTCGAGTATATGTCTTAAGTATATCATTTTCTTTGTTCGAATAAGTATTTGAGAAATTTTAACAATTTAAGTTGTTTTTTTGATTTTTTGATAAATTTCTATTTCGTGCAATTATAAGAGTATGTGTCTTGAGTACATTGTTATCTTGGTTGGAAGAAGGTTTTGAGAAATTTTTAGAAATTACGTAAGTTTTTTGATTTTTTGATAAATTCCGATTTCGTGCGAATATTCGAGGATATGTCTAGAGTACATCATTTTCTTGGTTCGAATAAGTATTAGAGAAATTGTAACAATTTCGGACGTTTTTTTGATTTTTTGATAAATTTCTATTTCGTGCAATTATAAGAGTATGTGTTTTGAGTACATATTTTTCTTGGTTGGAAGAAGGTTTTGAGAATTTTTCAGAAATTACGTCAGTTTTTTGATTTTTTGATAAATTTCGATTTCGTGCGAATATTCGAGTATATGTCTTGAGTATATCATTTTCTTTGTTCGAATAAGTATTTGAGAAATTTTAACAATTTAAGTTGTTTTTTGATTTTTTGATAAATTTCTATTTCGTGCAATTATAAGAGTATGTGTCTTGAGTACATTGTTATCTTGGTTGGAAGAAGGTTTTGAGAAATTTTTAGAAATTACGTAAGTTTTTTGATTTTTTGATAAATTTCGATTTCGTGCGAATATTCGAGGATATGTCTAGAGTACATCATTTTCTTGGTTCGAATAAGTATTTGAGAAATTGTAACAATTTCGGACGTTTTTTTTATTTTTTGATAAATTTCTCTTTTCGTGCAATTATAAGAGTATGTGTCTTGAGTAAATAATTTTCTTGGTTGGAAGAAGGTTTGAGAAATTTTCAGAGATTCCGTAAGTTTTATGATTTTTTGATAAATTTCGATTTCGTGCGAATATTCGAGTATATGTCTTGTGTACATCATTTTCTTGGTTCGAATAAGTATTTTTGAGAAATTTTAACAATTTCGGGCGTTTTTTTTTATTTTTTGATAAATTTCTATTTCGTCCAATTATAAAAGTGTGTGTCTTGAGTACATAATTTTCTTGGTTGGAGGAAGGTTTTGAGAAATTTTCAGAA
The DNA here is from genome assembly GCA_907163345.1 of Haberlea rhodopensis. NCBI lineage: Eukaryota > Viridiplantae > Streptophyta > Magnoliopsida > Lamiales > Gesneriaceae > Haberlea > Haberlea rhodopensis. Next base: position 29,027 of record CAJQUN010000953.1, read on the forward strand.
TTACGTAAGATTTTTGATTTCTTGATAAATTCCGATTTCATGCGAATATTCGAGTATATGTCTAGTGTAAATAATTTTTTTGGTTGGAAGAAAGTTTTGAGAAATTTTCAGAAATTTCGTAAGTTTTTTGATTTTTGATAAATTTCGATTTCGTGCGAATATTCGAGTATATGTCTTGAGTATATCATTTTCTAGGTTCGAATAAATATTTGAGAAATTAACAATTTCTGACGTTTTTTTGATTTTTTGATAAATTTCTATTTCGTGCAATTATAAGAGTATGTGTCTTGAGTACATAATTTTCTTGGTTGGAAGAAGGTTTTGAGAAATTTTCAGAATTACGTAAGTTTTTTGATTTAAATTTCGATTTCGTGTGAATATTAGAGTATATGTCTAGAGTACATCATTTTCTAGGTTCGAATAAGTATTTTGAGAGATTTTAACAATTTCGGATGTTTTTTTGATTTTTTGATAAATTTCTATTTCGTGCAATTATAAGAGTATGTGTCTTGAGTACATAATTTTCTTGGTTGGAAGAAGGTTTTGAGAAATTTTCAGAAATTCCGTAAGTTTTTTGATTTTTGATAAATTCCGATTTCGTGCGAATATTCGAGTATATGTCTAGAATACATCATTTTCTTGGTTCGAATAAGTATTTGAGAAATTTTAACATTTTCGGTCGTTTTTTTGATTTTTTGATAAATTTCTATTTCGTACAATTATAAGAATATGTGTCTTGAGTAAATAATTTTCTTGGTTGGAAGAAGGTTTTGAGAAATTTTCAGAATTACGCAAGTTTTTTGATTTTTTTGATAAATTTCGATTTCGTGCGAATATTCGAGTATATGTCTTGAGTATATCATTTTCTTTGTTCGAATAAGTATTTGAGAAATTTTAACAATTTAAGTTGTTTTTTTGATTTTTTGATAAATTTCTATTTCGTGCAATTATAAGAGTATGTGTCTTGAGTACATTGTTATCTTGGTTGGAAGAAGGTTTTGAGAAATTTTTAGAAATTACGTAAGTTTTTTGATTTTTTGATAAATTTCGATTTCGTGCGAATATTCGAGGATATGTCTAGAGTACATCATTTTCTTGGTTCGAATAAGTATTTGAGAAATTGTAACAATTTCGGACGTTTTTTTTATTTTTTGATAAATTTCTCTTTTCGTGCAATTATAAGAGTATGTGTCTTGAGAAAATAATTTTCTTGGTTGGAAGAAGGTTTTGAGAAATTTTCAGAGATTCCGTAAGTTTTATGATTTTTTGATAAATTTTGATTTCGTGCGAATATTCGAGTATATGTCTTGTGTACATCATTTTCTTGGTTCGAATAAGTATTTGAGAAATTTTAACAATTTCGGGCGTTTTTTTTATTTTTTGATAAATTTCTATTTCGTCCAATTATAAAAGTGTGTGTCTTGAGTACATAATTTTCTTGGTTGGAGGAAGGTTTGAGAAATTTTCAGAATTACGTAAGTTTTTTGATTTCTTGATAAATTCCGATTTCATGCGAATATTCGAGTATATGTCTAGTGTAAATAATTTTTTTGGTTGGAAGAAAGTTTTGAGAAATTTTCAGAAATTTCGTAAGTTTTTTGATTTTTTGATAAATTTCGATTTCGTGCGAATATTCGAGTATATGTCTTGAGTATATCATTTTCTAGGTTCGAATAAATATTTGAGAAATTTTAACAATTTCTGACGTTTTTTTTGATTTTTTGATAAATTTCTATTTCGTGCAATTATAAGAGTATGTGTCTTGAGTACATAATTTTCTTGGTTGGAAGAAGGTTTTGAGAAATTTTCAGAATTACGTAAATTTTTTGATTTTTTGATAAATTTCGATTTCGTGTGAATATTAGAGTATATGTCTAGAGTACATCATTTTCTAGGTTCGAATAAGTATTTTGAGAGATTTTAACAATTTCGGATGTTTTTTTGATTTTTTGATAAATTTCTATTTCGTGCAATTATAAGAGTATGTGTCTTGAGTACATAATTTTCTTGGTTGGAAGAAGGTTTTGAGAAATTTTCAGAATTACGCAAGTTTTTTGATTTTTTTGATAAATTTCGATTTCGTGCGAATATTCGAGTATATGTCTTGAGTATATCATTTTCTTTGTTCGAATAAGTATTTGAGATATTTTAACAATTTAAGTTGTTTTTTTGATGTTTTGATAAATTTCTATTTCGTGCAATTATAAGAGTATGTGTCTTGAGTACATTGTTATCTTGGTTGGAAGAAGGTTTTGAGAAATTTTAGAAATTACGTAAGTTTTTTGATTTTTTGATAAATTCCGATTTCGTGCGAATATTCGAGGATATGTCTAGAGTACATCATTTTCTTGGTTCGAATAAGTATTAGAGAAATTGTAACAATTTCGTACGTTTTTTTGATTTTTTGATAAATTTCTGTTTCGTGCAATTATAAGAGTATGTGTTTGAGTACAATATTTTCTTGGTTGGAAGAAGGTTTTGAGAATTTTCAGAAATTACGTAAGTTTTTTGATTTTTTGATAAATTTTGATTTCGTGCGAATATTCGAGTATATGTCTTAGTATATCATTTTCTTGGTTCGAATAAGTGTTTGAGAAATTTTAACAATTTAAATTGTTTTTTTGATTTTTTGATAAATTTCTATTTCGTGCAATTATAAGAGTATGTGTCTTGAGTACATTGTTATCTTGGTTGGAAGAAGGTTTTGAGAAATTTTAGAAATTACGTAAGTTTTTTGATTTTTTGATAAATTCCGATTTCGTGCGAATATTCGAGTAATGTCTAGAGTACATCATTTTCTTGGTTCGAATAAGTATTAGATAAATTGTAACAATTTCGTACGTTTTTTTTGATTTTTTGATAAATTTCTATTTCGTGCAATTATAAGAGTATGTGTTTTAAGTACATATTTTCTTGGTTGGAAGAAGGTTTTGAGAATTTTCAGAAATTACGTCAGTTTTTTGATTTTTTGATAAATTTTGATTTCGTGCGAATATTCGAGTATATGTCTTAAGTATATCATTTTCTTTGTTCGAATAAGTATTTGAGAAATTTAACAATTTAAGTTGTTTTTTTTGATTTTTTGATAAATTTCTATTTCGTGCAATTATAAGAGTATGTGTCTTGAGTACATTGTTATCTTGGTTGGAAGAAGGTTTTGAGAAATTTTTAGAAATTACGTAAGTTTTTTGATTTTTTGATAAATTCCGATTTCGTGCGAATATTCGAGTATATGTCTAGAGTACATCATTTTCTTGGTTCGAATAAGTATTTGAGAAATTTTAATAATTTCGGACGTTTTTTTGATGTTTTGAGAAATTTCTATTTCGTGCAATTACAAGAGTATGTGTCTTGAGTACATTGTTATCTTGGTTAGAAGAAGGTTTTGAGAAATTTTCAGAATTACGTAAGTTTTTTGTTTTTGATAAATTTCGATTTCGTGCGAATATTCGAGTATATTTCTAGAGTACATCATTTTCTTGGTTCGAATAAGTGTTTGAGAAATTTTAAACAATTTCGGAAGTTTTTTGATTTTTCGATAAATTTCTATTTCGTGCAAGTGGAAGAGTATGTGTCTTGAGTAAATAATTTTCTTAGGTTGGAAGAAGGTTTGAGAAATTTTAGAAAATACGTAAGTTTTTTTGATTTTTTGATAAATTTCGATTTCGTGCAAGTATTCGAGTATATGGCTTGAGTATACATTTTCTTTGTTCGAATAAGTATTTGAGAAATTTTAACAATTCCGGACGTTTTTTGATGTTTTGCTAAATTTCTATTTCCTGCAATTATATAGAGTATGTGTCTTGAGTACATTGTTATCTTGGTTGGAAGAAGGTTTTGAGAAATTTTCAGAATTACGTAAGTTTTTTGATTTTTTGATAAATTAGATTTCGTGAGAATATTCGAGTATATGACTGGAGTACATCATTTTCTTGGTTCAAATAAGTATTTGACAAATTTAACAATTTTGGACGTTTTATTTTTTTTTTGATAAATTTCTTTTTCGTGCAATTATAAGAGTTTGTGTCTTGAGTAAATAATTTTCTTGGTTGGAGGAAGGTTTTGAGAAATTTTCAGAATTACGTCAGTTTTTTGATTTTTGATAAATTTCGATTTCGTGCGAAATATTCGTAGTATATGTCTTGTTGACTATCATTTTCTTGGTTCGAATAAGTATTTGAGAAATTTTAACAATTTCGGACGTTTTTTTGGTTTTTTGATAAATTCTTTTCGTAGCAATTATAAGAGTATGTGTCTTGAGTAAATAATTTTCTTGGTTGGAAGAAGGTTTTGAGAAATTTTCAGAAATTACGTAAGTTTTTTGATTTTTTGATAAATTTCGATTTCGTGCGAATATTCGAGTATATGTTATGAGTACATCATTTTCTTGGTTCGAATAAGTATTTGAGAAATTTTAACAATTTCGGACGTTTTTTTATTTTTGAGTAAATTTCTATTTCGTGCAATTATAAGAGTATGTGTTTTGAGTACATAATTTTCTTGGTTGGAAGAAGGTTTTGAGAAATTTTCAGAATTACGTAAGTTTTTTGATTTCTTGATAAATTCCGATTTCAGTGCGAATATTCGAGTATATGTCTAGAGTACATCATTTTCTTGGTTCGAATAAGTTTTTGAGAAATTTTAACAATTTCGGAAGTTTTTTGATTTTTTGATAAATTTCTATTTCGTGCAATATAAGAGTATGTGTCTTGAGTACATCATTTTCTTGGTTCGAATAAGGTTTGAGAAATTTTAAGAATTTCGTACGTTTTTTGATTTTTTGATAAATTTCGATTTCGTGCAATTATAGAGTATGTGTCTTGAGTACATCATTTTCTTGGTTGAAGAAGGTTTTGAGAAATTTTCAGAATTCGGAGTTTTTTGATTTTTTGATAAATTTCGATTTCGTGCGAATATTCGAGTATGTGTCTTGAGTAATATCATTTTCTTGGTTCGAATAAGTATTTTGAGAAATTTTAACAAATTCGTAAGTTTTTTGATTTTTTGATAAATTTCGATTTCGTGCAATATAAGAGTATATGTCTTGAGTACATATTTTCTTTGTTGGAAGAAGGTTTTGAGAAATTTTCAGAATTTCGTAAGTTTTTTGATTTTTTGATAAATTTCGATTTCGTGCGAATATTCGAGTATATTCTCTAGTACATAATTTTCTTGGTTCGAATAAGTATTTGAGAAATTTTAACAATTTCGGACGTTTTTTGATTTTTTGATAATTTCTCTTTTCGTGCAATTATAAGAGTATGTGTCTTGAGTACATATTTTCTTGGTTGGAAGAAGTTTTGAATTTGAGAAATTTTAACAATTTTTGACGTTTTTTTATTTTTGATAAATTTCTATTTCGTGCAATTATAAGAGTATGTGTCTTGAGTACATAATTTTCTTGGTTGGAAGAAGGTTTTGAGAAATTTTCAGAATTACGTAAGTTTTTTGATTTTTGATAAATTTCGATTTCGTGCGAATATTCGAGTATATGTCTTGAGTACATCATTTTCTTGGTTCGAATAAGTATTTGAGAATTTTAACAATTTCGGACGTTTTTTTGATTTTTTGATAAATTTCTTTTTCGTGCAATTATAAGAGTATGTGTCTTGAGTACATATTTTCTTGGTGGAAGAAGGTTTTGAGAATTTTCAGAATTACGTAAGTTTTTTGATTTTTTGATAAATTTCGATTTCGTGCGAATATTCGAGTATATGTCTTGAGTACATCATTTTCTTGGTTCGAATAAGTATTTGAGAAATTTTAACAATTTCGGACGTTTTTTTGATTTTTGATAAATTTATTTCGTGCAATTATAAAGTATGTGTCTTGAGTACATAATTTCTTGGTTGGAAGAAGGTTTTGAGAAATTTTCAGAATTACGTAAGTTTTTTGATTTTTTGATAAATTTCGATTTCGTGCGAATATTCGAGTTATGTCTAGTTTAAATAATTTTTTTGGTTGGAAGAAAGTTTTGAGAAATTTTCAGAAATTTCGTAAGTTTTTTATTTTTGATAAATTTCGATTTCGTGCGAATATTCGAGTATATGTCTTGAGTATATCATTTTCTTGGTTCGAATAAGTATTTGAGAAATTTTAACAATTTCGGACGTTTTTTTTGATTTTTTGATAAATTTCTATTTCGTGCAATTATAAGAGTATGTGTCTTGAGTACATAATTTTCTTGTTGGAAGAAGGTTTTGAGAATTTTCAGAATTACGTAAGTTTTTTGATTTTTTGATAAATTCCGATTTCGTGCGAATATTCGAGTATATGTCTTGAGTACATCATTTCTTGGTTCGAATAAATTTGAGAAATTTTAACAATTTCGGACGTTTTTTTGATTTTTTGATAAATTTCTATTTCGTGCAATTATAAGAGTATGTGTCTTGAGTACATAATTTTCTTGGTTGAAGAAGGTTTTGAGAAATTTTCAGAAATTCGTAATATGTTTTGAGTATATCATTTTCTTTTTCGAATAAGTATTTGAGAATTTTAACATTTTTTGACGTTTTTTTAATTTTTTGATAAATTTCTATTTCGTGCAATTATAAGAGTATGTGTCTTGAGTACATTTTTCTTGGTTGGAAGAAGGGTTTTGAGATAATTTTCAGAATTACGTAAGTTTTTTGATTTTTTGATAAATTTCGATTTCGTGCGAATATTCGAGTATATGTCTTGAGTATATCATTTTTCTTGGTTCGAATAAGTATTTGAGAAATTTTAACAATTTCAGGTTGTTTTTTGATTTTTTGATAAATTTCTTATTTCGTGCAATTATAAGAGTATGTGTCTTGAGTACATAATTATATCTTGGTTGGAAGAAGGTTTTGAGAATTTTCAGAAATTACGTAAGTTTTTTGATTTTTTGATAAATTCCGATTTCGTGCGAATATTCGAGTATATGTCTCTAGTACATCATTTTCTTGGTTCGAATAAGTATTTGAGAAATTATAACAATTTCGGACGTTTTTTTGATTTTTTGATAAATTTCTCTTTCGTGCAATTATAAGAGTATGTGTCTTGAGTAAATAATTTTCTTGGTTGGAAGAAGGTTTTGAGAAATTTTCAGAAATTACGTAAGTTTTTTGATTTTTTTGATAAATTTCGATTTCGTGCGAATATTCGCGTATATGTTTTGAGTATATCATTTTCTTTGTTCGAATAAGTATTTGAGAAATTTTTAACAATTTTCGACGTTTTTTTAATGTTTTGATAAATTTCTATTTCGTCTAATTATAAGAGTATGTGTCTTGAGTACATTGTTATCTTGGTTGGAAGAAGGTTTTCAGAAATTTCAAAATTACGTAAGTTTTCTGATTTTTGATAAATTTCGATTTCGTGCGAATATTCAGTATATGTCTTAGAGTACATCATTTTCTTGGTTCGAATAAGTATTGAGAAATTGTAACAATTTCGGTACGTTTTTTTGATTTTTTGATAAATTTCTTTTTCGTGCAATTATAAGAGTATGTGTCTTGAGTAAATAATTTTCTTGGTTGGAAGAAGGTTTTGAGAAATTTTCAGAAATTACGTAAGTGTTTTGATTTTCTGATAAATTCGATTTTGTGCGAATATTCGAGTATTATGTTTTGAGTATACATCATTTTCTTGGTTCGAATAAGTATTTGAGAAATTTAACAATTTCGGACGTTTTTTTGATTTTTTGATAAATTTCTCTTTCGTGCAATTATAAGAGTATGTGTCTTGAGTAAATAATTTTCTTGGTTGGAAGAAGGTTTTGAGAAATTTTCAGAAATTACGTAAGTTTTTTGATTTTTTGATAAATTCGATTTCGTGCGAATATTCGAGTATATGTTTTGAGTATATCATTTCTTTGTTCGAATAAGTATTTGAGAAATTTTAACAATTTCGGACGTTTTTTTGATGTTTTGATAAATTTCTATTTCGTGCAATTATAAGAGTATGTGTCTTGAGTACATTGTTATCTTGGTTGGAAGAAGGTTTTGAGAAATTTTCAGAAATTACGTAAGTTTTTTGATTTTTTTGATAAATTTCGATTTCGTGCGAATATTCGAGTATATGTCTTGAGTATATCATTTTCTTGGTTCGAATAAGTATTTGAGAAATTTTAACAATTTCGGACCGTTTTTTTGATGTTTTGATAAATTTCTCTTTCGTGCAATTATAAGAGTATGTGTCTTGAGTAAATAATTTTCTTGGTTGGAAGAAGGTTTTGAGAAATTTTCAGAAATTACGTAAGTTTTTTGATTTTTTGATAAATTTCGATTTCGTGCGAATATTCGAGTATATGTTTGAGTATATCATTTTCTTGGTTCGAATAAGTATTGAGAAATTTTAACAATTTCGGACGTTTTTTGATGTTTTGATAAATTTCTATTTCGTGCAATTATAAGAGTATGTGTCTTGAGTACATTGTTATCTTGGTTGGAAGAAGGTTTTGAGAAATTTTCAGAATTACGTAAGTTTTTTGATTTTTTGATAAATTCCGATTTCGTGCGAATATTCGAGTATATGTCTTGAGTACATCATTTTCTTGGTTCGAATAAGTATTTGAGAAATTTTAACAATTTCGGACGTTTTTTTGATGTTTTGATAAATTTCTATTTCGGGCAATTATAAGAGTATGTGTCTTGAGTACATAATTATCTTGGTTGGAAGAAGGTTTTGAGAAATTTTCAGAATTACGTAAGTTTTTTGATTTTTTGATAAATTCGATTTCGTGCGAATATTCGAGTATATGTCTTGAGTACATCATTTTCTTGGTTCGAATAAGTATTTGAGAAATTTTAACAATTTCGGACGTTTTTTGATTTTTTGATAATTTCTATTTCGTGCAATTATAGAGTATGTGTCTTGAGTAAATATTTTCTTGGTTGGAAGAAGGTTTTTGAAATTTTCAGAATACGTAAGTTTTTTGATTTTTTGATAAATTTCGATTTCGTGCGAATATTCGAGTATTGTCTAGAGTACATAATTTTCTTGGTGGAAGAAGTTTTGAGAATTTTCAGAAATTACGTAAGTTTTTTTGATTTTTTGATAAATTTCGATTTCGTGCAATTTCGAGTATATGTCTTGAGTACATCATTTTCTTGGTTCGAATAAGTATTTGAGAAATTTTAACAATTTCGGACGTTTTTTTGATTTTTTGATAAATTTCTATTTCGTGCAATTATAAGAGTATGTGTCTTGAGTAAAATTTATCTTGGTTGGAAGAAGGTTTTGAGAAATTTTCAGAATTACGTAAGTTTTTTGATTTTTTGATAAATTCGATTTCGTGCGAATATTCGAGTATATGTTCTAGAGTACATCATTTTCTTGGTTCGAATAAGTATTTGAGAAATTTTAACAATTTCAGATGTTTTTTTGATTTTTTGATAAATTTCTATTTCGTGCAATTATAAGAGTATGTGTCTTGAGTAAATAATTTATCTTGGTTGGAAGAAGGTTTTGAGAAATTTTCAGAAATTACGTAAGTTTTTGATTTTTTGATAAATTTCGATTTCGTGACGAATATTCTAGTATATGTTTTGAGTACATCATTTTCTTGGTTCGAATAAGTATTTGAGAAATTTTTAACAATTTCGGACGTTTTTTTTTGATTTTTTGATAAATTTCTATTTCGTCAATTATAAGAGTATGTGTCTTGAGTACATAATTTTCTTGGTTGGAAGAAGTTTTGAGAAATTTTCAGAATTACGTAAGTTTTTTGATTTTTTGATAACTTTCGATTTCGTGCGAATATTCGAGTATATGTTTTGAGTATATCATTTTCTTTGTTCGAATAAGTATTTGAGAATTTTAACAATTTCGGACGTTTTTTTTGATGTTTTGATAAATTTCTATTTCGTGCAATTATAAGAGTACATTGTCTTGAGTACATTGTTATCTTGGTTGGAAGAAGGTTTTGAGAAATTTTCAAAATTACGTAAGTTTTTCGATTTTTTGATAAATTTCGATTTCGTGCGAATATTGAGTATTGTTTTGAGTATATCATTTTCTTTGTTCGAATAAGTATTTGAGAAATTTTAACAATTTCGGACGTTTTTTTGATGTTTTGATAAATTTCTATTTCGTGCAATTACAAGAGTATGTGTTTTGAGTACATTGTTATCTTGGTTGGAAGAAGGTTTTGAGAAATTTTCAAAATTACGTAAGTTTTTTGATTTTTTGATAAATTCCGATTTCGTGCGAATATTCGAGTATATGTCTAGAGTACATCATTTTCTTGGTTCGAATAAGTATTTGAGAAATTCTAACAATTTTGGACTTTTTTTTATTTTTTGATAAATTTCTTTTTCGTGCAATTATAAGAATATGTGTCTTGAGTAAATAATTTTCTTAGTTGGAAGAAGGTTTTGAGAAATTTTCAGAAATTACGTAAGTTTTTTGATTTTTTTTTAAATTTCGATTTCGTGCGAATATTCGAGTATATGTTTTGAGTATATCATTTTCTTTGCTCGAATAAGTATTTGAGAAATTTTAACAATTTCGGACGTTTTTTTTGATGTTTTGATAAATTTCTATTTCGTGCAATTATAAGAATATGTGTCTTGAGTACATTGTTATCTTGGTTGGAAGAAGGTTTTGAGAAATTTTCAAAACTACGTAAGTTTTTTGATTTTTTGATAAATTCCGATTTCGTGCGAATATTCGAGTATATGTCTAGAGTACATCATTTTCTTGGTTCGAATAAGTATTTGAGAAATTGTAACAATTTTGGACGTGTTTTTTGAGTTTTTGATAAAATTCTATTTCGTGCAATTATAAGAGTATGTGTCTTGAGTACATTGTTATCTTGGTTGGAAGAAGGTTTTGAGAAATTTTCAGAATTACGTAAGTTTTTCAATTTTTTTGATAAATTCCGATTTCATGAGAATATTCGAGTATATGTCTAGAGTACATCATTTACTTTGTTCGAAAGAGTATTTGAGAAATTTTAACAATTTCGGACGTTTTTTTGATGTTTTGATAAATTTTTATTTCGTGCAATTATAAATGTATGTGCCTTGAGTACATTGTTATCTTGGTTGGAAGAAGGTTTTGAGAAATTTTCAAAATTACGTAAGTTTTTTGATTTTTTGATAAATTTTGATTTCTTGCGAATATTCGAGTATATGTCTAGAGCACATCATTTTATTGGTTCGAATAAGTATTTGAGAAATTGTAACAATTTCGGACGTTTTTTTTGATTTTTTGATAAATTTCTTTTTCGTGCAATTATAAGACTATGTGTCTTGAGTACATTGTTATCTTGGTTGGAAGAAGGTTTTGAGAAATTTTCAGAAATACGAAAGTTTTTTAGTTTTTTGATTTCCGATTTCGTGCGAATATTCGAGTATATGTCTTGAGTACATCATTTTCTTGGTTCTAATAAGTATTTTAGAAATTGTAACAATTTTGGACGTTTTTTTGATTTTTTGATAAATTTCTTTTTCGTGCAATTATAAGAGTATGTGTCTTGAGTAAATAATTTTCTTGGTTGGAAGAAGGGTTTGAGAAATTTTCAGAAATTACGTAAGTTTTTTGATATTTTGATAAATTTCGATTTCGTGCGAATATTCGAGTATATGTTTTCAGTATATCATTTTCTTTGTTCGAATAAGTATTTGAGAAATTTTAACAATTTTGGACGTTTTTTTTGATGTTTTGATAAATTTCTACTTCGTGCAATTAGAAGAGTATGTGTTTTGAGTACATTGTTATCTTGGTTGGAAGAAGGTTTTGAGAAATTTTCAAAATTACGTAAGTTTTTTGATTTTTTGATAAATTCCGATTTCGTGCGAATATTCAAGTATATGTCTAGAGTACATCATTTTATTGGTTCGAATAAGTATTTGAGAAATTTTAACAATTTCGGACGTTTTTTTGATTTTTTGATAAATTTCTTTTTCGTGCAATTATAAGAGTATGTGTCTTGAGTAAATAATTTTCTTGGTTGGAAGAAGGTTTTGAGAAATTTTCAGAAATTAAGTAAGTTTTTTGATTTTTTGATAAATTTCGATTTCGTGCGAATATTCGAGTATTTGTTTTGAGTATATCATTTTCTTGGTTCGAATAAGTATTTGAGAAATTTTAACAATTTCGGACGTTTTTTTGATGTTTTGAAAAATTTCTATTTTGTGCAATTATAAGAGTATGTTCTTGAGTACATTTTATCTTGGTTTGAAGAAGGTTTTGAGAAATTTTCAGAAATACGTAAGATTTTTGATTTTTTGATAAATTCCGATTTCGTGCGGTTATTCGAGTATATGTCTTGAGTACAACATTTTCTTGGTTCGAATAAGTATTTGCGAAATTTTAACAATTTCGGACGTTTTTTATTTTATTTTTTGATAATTTTCTCTTTCGTGCAATTATAAGAGTATGTGTCTTGAGTAAATAATTTTCTTGGTTGGAAGAAGATTTTGAGAAATTTTCAGAAATTACGTAAGTTATTTGATTTTTGGATAAATTTCGATTTCGTGCGAATATTCGAGTATATGTTTTGAGTATATCATTTTCTTTGTTCGAATAAGTATTTGAGAAATTTTAACAATTTCGGACGTTTTTTTGATGTTTTGATAAATTTCTCTTTCGTGCAATTATAAGAGTATGTGTCTTGAGTAAATAATTTTCTTGGTGGGAAGAAGGTTTGGAGAAATTTTCAGAAATTACGTATGTTTTTTGATTTTTGGATAAATTTCGATTTCGTGCGAATATTCGAGTATATGTTTTGAGTATATCATTTTCTTGGTTCGAATAAGTATTTGAGAAATTTTAAAAATTTCGGACGTTTTTTTTTTTTTTTTTGATAAATTTCTCTTTCGTGCAATTATAAGAGTATGTGTCTTGAGTAAATAATTTTCTTGGTGGGAAGAAGGTTTTGAGAAATTTTCAGAAATTACGTAAGTTTTTTGATTTTTGGATAAATTTCGATTTCGTGCGAATATTCGAGTATATGTTTTGAGTATATCATTTTCTTGGTTCGAATAAGTATTTGAGAAATTTTAACAATTTCGGACGTTTTTTTGATGTTTTGAAAAATTTCTATTTTGTGCAATTATAAGAGTATGTGTATTGAGTACATTGTTATCTTGGTTGGATGAAGGATTTGAGAAATTTTCAGAAATACGTAAGTTTTTTAGTTTTTTGATAAATTTTGATTTCGTGCGAATATTCGAGTATATGTCTTGTGTACATCATTTTCTTGGTTCGAATAAGTATTTGAGAAATTTTAACAATTTTGGACGTTTTTTTTATTTTTTGATAAATTTCTATTTCGTGCAATTATAAAAGTATGTGTCTTGAGTACATAATTTTCTTGGTTGGAAGAAGGTTTTGAGAAATTTTCAGAATTACGTAAATTTTTTGATTTTTTAATAAATTCCGATTTCGTGCGAATATTCGAGTATATGTCTAGAGTACATCATTTTCTTGGTTCGAATAAGTATTTGAGAAATTTTAACAATTTCGGACGTTTTTTTCTTTATTTTTTGATAAATTTCTTTTTCTTGCAATTATAAGAGTATGTGTCTTGAGTGAATAATTTTCTTGGTGGGAAGAAGGTTTTGAGAAATTTTCAGAAATTTCGTAAGTTTTTTGATTTTTGGATAAATTTCGATTTCGTGCGAATATTCGAGTATATGTGTTGAGTATATCATTTTCTTGGTTCGAATAAGTATTTGAGAAATTTTAACAATTTCGGACGTTTTTTTTGATGTTTTGATACATTTCTATTTCGTGCAATTATAAGAGTATGTGTCTTGAGTACATTGTTATCTTGGTTGGAAGAAGGTTTTGAGAATTTTTCAAAATTACGTAAGTTTTTTGATTTTTTGATAAATTCCGATTTCGTGCGAATATTCTAGTATATGTCTTGAGTACATCATTTTCTTGGTTCGAATAAGTATTTGCGAAATTTTAACAATTTCGGACGTTTTTTTTTTATTTTTTGATAATTTTCTCTTTCGTGCAATTATAAGAGTATGTGTCTTGAGTAAATAATTTTCTTGGTTGGAAGAAGATTTTGAGAAATTTTCAGAAATTACGTAAGTTTTTTGATTTTTTTATAAATTTCGATTTCGTGCGAATATTCGAGTATATGTTTTTAGTATATCATTTTCTTTGTTCGAATAAGTATTTGAGAAATTTTAACAATTTCGGACGTTTTTTTGATGTTTTGATAAATTTCTATTTCGTGCAATTATAAGAGTATGTGTCTTGAGTACATTGTTATCTTGGTTGGAAGAAGGTTTTGAGAAATTTTCAAAATTACGTAAGTTTTTTGATTTTTTAATAAATTCCGATTTCGTGCGAATATTCGAGTATATGTCTAGAGTACATCATTTTCTTGGTTCGAATAAATATTTGAGAAATTGTAACAATTTAGGTCGTTTTTTTGATTTTTTGATAAATTTCTTTTTCGTGCAATTATAAGAGTATAAGTCTTGAGTAAATAATTTTCTTGGTTGGAAGAAGGTTTTGAGAAATTTTCAGAAATTACGTAAGTTTTTTGATTTTTTGATAAATTTCAATTTCGTGCGAATATTCGAGTATATGTTTTGAGTTTATCATTTTCTTTGTTCGAATAAGTATTTGAGAAATTTTAACAATTTCGGACGATTTTTTGATGTTTTTATAAATTTCTGTTTCGTGCAATTATAAGAAGATGTGTCTTGAGTACATTGTTATCTTGGTTGGAAGAAGGTTTTGAGAAATTTTAAAAATTACGTAAGTTTTTTGATTTTTTGATAAATTCCGATTTCGTGCGAATATTCGAGTATATGTCTAGAGTACATAATTTTCTTTGTTCGAATAAGTATTTGCGAAATTTTAACAATTTCGGACGTTTTTTTTTTTATTTTTTGATAATTTTCTCTTTCGTGCAATTATAAGAGTATGTGTCTTGAGTAAATATTTTCTTGGTTGGAAGAAGATTTTGAGAAATTTTCAGAAATTACGTAAGTTTTTTGATTTTTTGATGAATTTCGATTTCGTGCGAATATTCGAGTATATGTTTTGAGTATATCATTTTCTTTGTTCGAATAAGTATTTGAGAAATTTTAACAATTTCGGACGTTTTTTTTGATGTTTTGATAACTTTCTATTTCGTGCAATCATAAGAGTACGTGTCTTGAGTACATTGTTATCTTGGTTGGAAGAAGGTTTTGAGAAATTTTTAAAATTACGTAAGTTTTTTTATTTTTTGATAAATTCCGATTTCGTGCGAATATTCGAGTATATGTCTAGAGTACATCATTTTCTTGGTTCGAATAAGTATTTGAGAAATTATAACAATTTCGGACGTTTTTTTGATTTTTTGAAAAGTTTTTTTTTTTCGTGCAATTATAAGAGTATGTGTCTTGAGTAAATAATTTTCTTGGTTGGAAGAAGGTTGTGATGCCCCGAAATTAATTAATTGCAAGTAAGGCATTAACTATGTGTATATGATATATCACGTGTTGATGGATTTATGTGTTGGGTAGTTAACGTGATTTAATTGTGTTAATTATTAAATATGAGGAAGATGTGATTTTAGATGAAGTTTGGAACATTTTTGTAAAATGCTTTTAAAATACTATGTTGGAGCATTTTATACATCATGTTAAGTTTGGGGTACAATTTTTTAATTAAGTTAAAGCAACCCCTTTTTAAAAGGTGAAAGGTAAAGTGGGGGTTAAAGTGATGGGTAGAGGATTTAAAAAGGGGTTAAGTTTTTGATGTTTTATGTGGTTTGTTTGGGTATGTGTTGTTTATGGTTGGGGTATGATTTTTGAAGTGTTTTGTGTTGGTTTTAGTGGGTTATGATGTTATTGAAGTTGTGAGGAAGTTTGGTTTTGGGTGGCTTGAGGAAGAGCTTGAAAAATGAGCATTAATGGCGAAATTTCGGAGTACAGCACTCGGCGATCGATCGCCCGTTCTTCGCGATCGATCGCGAGCCTCCAGTGCCCGCCAGTAGCATTTGGCGATCGATCGCCACTCTTGGGCGATCGATCGGCGAGGCTGGCGATCGATCGCGCCAAAAGTGGCGATCGATCGCCAAGAAAAGAATTTTTGCCCCTCGTCCAGTGCGATCTCGCGATCGATCGCGCCCGGGCAGCGATCGATCGCGAGCTGTAAAAAAATGGATTTTTGATATTTATGTGGGATTTTTGGATATTGGACTATATTTAGCTTCTAATATCAATTTGTATGGTTATGTAGAACCGTCCCAGGTACCCACGACTTCAAGGAGATAAAGTCTACGATTTCTCCTTCTTTTGGAATTAAGGTACGTAAGAGACGTACGAGCATCGGACGGTAAATCATACCCTTACATATTATGATAATGTTTAAGATGATGTTATGATGATGATGTCTATGATGATATTTATGATGATGATGCTTATGATGATGTTACGATGATGATGCTTACGATGATGTTACGATGATGATGCTTACGATGATGTTACGATGATGATGCTTACGATGATGTTACGATGATGATGCTTATGATGATGTTTATGATAATGATGTTTATGAGGACGTCTATAATGACGAAGTTTATGATAAGGTGATACGACGTGTATGATTGGGTAAGACGCCCATGTGGTAAGATGCCACCCAAAGTATGTGAGTGGGTAAGATGCCCCCGTGGTAAGATGCCACGCAATGTTTATGATATGGTAAGACGCCATATGATTGGGTAAGATGCCCACGTGGTAAGATGCCACACGATGATTATGATATGGTAAGATGCCATACAATGGGGTAAGACACCCTAATATATGAATAAGAGTCAGGGATAACAAAGGAAGTCGAAGGACGACCAATAACCTTTACTTAACTAAGATGTTATGCATTATTGTATGCTTTTATATAATGTTAAGTAAATATGTGTATGCTCACGATGTGTTATCCCTGTAGGTACACTTTTGGACCAAGGGCCTAGGGTCGGGTTGAGGAAGTGAGCTAAAGGGAGCATGATGAATGTAGGATGCAGGATTTTGATAGTCTCTACTCTAGGAGTAGTGTAAAACTATGGCTTTAACATTCATTAATGGGAATGTAATTAAATAGCTTTTGGAAATTTTATTTTGGCCTGTAATCTCCTTAGCTCAAGCTACAACCGGAACCCTTAAGAGGTTATAAATGCATGTTCTGTCCAATTTATGTGTACTAATTGACATTAAGGTAGGAAGACCCTACATTAGTGGTATCAGAGCAGTGGTTAGATAACCCGGGAATGAGTGAATGGTAGCCTTAGCAATAAGTTAGCTAGGTGCTTACTTTCGAACATGTTTTGTGCATTAGTTGCATATGAAGTACATGATGTTGTGCTAACATGTTTTGTTTATCTAACGAAGTCTTATACGAACTGCTTTTGGATCTTGTTGTTAACCCTTGTGTTGCAGTATGGCAGCAACTGTGGAGGTAGGCGACGCAGTGAGCGTCAATGCAAGTGCGGGGCGTACGAATCCCCTACCCCCGCCAGCTTTTGATGATGAACCGGTCCGAACAACAGTTGTTGCCAGGGGAGCTAAGCTTAACTCAGTTTCTTGCTTACCGACCCCCAACCTTTGAAGGAACCGAAACTGGGGAACGAGCTGAGGAATGGTTAGAAAGAATAGAGCAGATCTTTGTGGCAGCCCCATGTGCGAAGACAGCATGGATACGGTTAGCAGAGTTCCAGTTGGCCAAGAAGGCGCTAATGTGGTGGAAGACTACTGTGGTAGAGCAAGAGGCTCAAGGTCATGAAGTTAACTGGAAAATGTTTCGAACTCGCTTTCTGAACCGTTATTTCTCGGCTGCGGCACGACAGGCTAAGGAAGATGAATTCACTCACCTCAAGCAAGGTAATATGTCAGTATCAGATTATGCTCTTCAGTTTTGCTCCTTGCTCAGATATGTGCCTCACATTGCCACGAGCACGCAAGCAAAGATGAGGAATTTCATGAAAGGTTTGAGGCCGGAGCTATACGATAGGGTGATCACTTATGGCCCTACTTGCTTTGACGATGCACTCTCACGTGCCGAGCTGGCCGAACTAGGAGTGGGTGCATACCCTGATGTTGTACCATCGTCGGCACCCTCTCAGAAATCCACTCCGGATAATTTGAAGCCAAGGAATGATCAGTTCAAGTCAAGGGGGAACTCATCGGCGTCAAGGTTCAGTGGTAAGAGGTCTGACAATAGATGGAAAGGGAACCGAAGGAGTGATGCCCCATCTGGAAGGGGGCAGTCTCAGGGAGACAGATCCGGGAAGATCCAATGCACTCTTTGTGGTGCGTCACACTCTTTTGTGTCAACAAGTTTTGTGGAAAGACACCACATATGCACTTCTCCGTCGCCCACGCCTCTTATAGTCTCGACCCCCGCTGGAAGAAGTATGATTACTGATCGGATCGTCTACAATGGCCTCATTTATTTTGAGGATAAAGAACTAAGGTCAGATTTGATTGTTCTGGGAATGTCAGATTTTGACTGCATTCTGGGCATCGACATTCTGAACAGGTATCAGACAGTTGTGAACTGCAGGCAGAGGACAGTACGGTTCAAATATGATATGGGAATTCCATGGACGTTCTATGGGGATGGTTCTCGCTCAAAGATTCCATTGATATCTGCTGTCAAGATGGCACGGTTATTGGAACGAGGCCATACAGGCTATCTCATATATGTCGTTGATGTTACGGAAAAGAAAGAAGAAGTAAAAGTTGAGGATGTGCCCGTAGTGGCGGAGTTTCCCGATGTCTTTCCGGAGGAGATTCTCGGATTCCCACCGACGAGAGAGGTCGAGTTTGGGATTGAGTTACTACCAGGGACGTCGGCCATTTCTCGTGCCCCTTATAGGATGGCACCAGCGGAGCTAAGGGAATTAAAGATTCAGTTGCAAGAGCTCCTTGATAAAGGCTATATACGCCCTAGCGTATCGCCCTGGGGAGCACCAGTTTTATTTGTGAAGAAGAAAGATGGTTCGATGCGTTTGTGCATCGATTACAGACAACTGAACAAAGCTACAGTGAAGAATAAGTACCCACTCCCGAGGATCGATGATTTGTTTGATAAGTTGCAGGGTACGAGGCTCTACAGTAAGATCGATCTGAGGTCGGGGTACCATCAGATTCGAGTAAGAGAAGAGGATGTTCAGAAGACAGCCTTCAGGACGAGGTATGGGCACTATGAATTCATAGTCATGCCTTTTGGGGTGACAAATGCCCCGGCCGTTTTCATGAGTTTGATGAACAAGGTGTTCCAGCCATTTTTGGACCAATTCATCATAGTTTTCATTGACGATATACTCATCTACTCTCGGACCGAAGAAGATCATGTACGGCACTTGAGGACAGTACTTCAGATTCTCAGGGATCATCAGTTGTATGCAAAGCTTAGCAAGTGCGAGTTCTGGTTGGACAGCGTGGTATTCCTAGGCCATGTCATATCTAGCCAAGGGATATCTGTGGATCCCAGGAAGATTGAAGCTGTGATGGAGTGGGCAGCACCCACTTCTGTACCCGAGATACGGAGTTTTCTTGGCTTAGCAGGTTATTACCGACGTTTTGTCGAGGGATTTTCTAAGATCGCTAAGCCATTGACACAGCTGACTCAGAAAGGAGTCCCATTCTTTTGGTCCGAAGCTTGTGAGGAAAGCTTCCAAGAATTGAAGCGTCGTTTGACGACAGCTCCAGTGTTGGTGATTCCGTCTGAGGATAAGAGGTTTGCCTTGTACACGGATGCATCACAGGGTTTGGGCTGCGTATTGATGCAAGACAGACAAGTGGTCGCCTATGCTTCGAGACAGTTGAAGCCTCATGAGACCAGATACCCAGTCCATGATCTGGAACTGGCGGCTATCATTTTCGCCTTGAAGATTTGGCGTCATTACCTTTATGGTACTACGTTTACCATCTTTACGGACCATAAGAGCCTAAAGTTTCTATTCACTCAGGCTGAACTGAACATGCGTCAAAGAAGATGGATGGATTTACTCAAGGATTATGACTGTGAAATTGAGTACCATCTTGGTAAAGCAAATTTAATAGCAGACGCCTTAAGTCGGAAGGTGAAGAGCACTGCTGAGGATGTTATGTGTTTATCAGCTTTGATGACTTCCTATTGCCATCTGGGCTATGACTTCGATGTAGACACGTCGCCGGTGCGAGTGTCGACCTTATTGGCCGAGCCAGACGTATTTGAGGCTATCAGGAAAGCCCAGAGGTCGGATGATGAAGTGCAGAGATGGTCATCAATAGCACTTCGAGGTCAGCCAACAAAGTTTAGAGTGGCTGAAGATGATTCATTAAGACTGGGCGACCGATGGGTAGTCCCAGATACACCAGAGTTACGTAAAGGAATTTTAGAACGGGCTCACAGTAGTCGGTTCAGTATTCACCCCGGAGGAAGAAAGATGTATAAGGACCTGAGTGGTCAATTCTGGTGGAGACGCATGAAGCGTGATGTGATCAGTTTTGTTAAGAGATGTTTAATCTGCCAACAAGTAAAGGCAGAAAGACAGAGGCCTGGTGGCGAGCTGAAGAGCTTGGAGGTACCTAAGTGGAAGTGGGAGCATATATCTATGGACTTCGTGACCCACTTGCCAAGGTCGGCCTCTGGATTTGATGCGATCTGGGTGATCGTGGATAGGCTGACGAAGGTAGCTCATTTCATCCCTTACAGTATGACTTTCACGTATCTAAAGATGGCCCAATTATATGTACGGGATGTAGTGAGGTTGCATGGGATTCCAGTCTCGATTGTGTCTGACAGAGACCCAAGGTTTACTTCTCATTTCTGGGAGGGTCTCCAGACAGCTTTGGGCACCGAGGTGAGACTAAGTACAGCTTATCACCCTCAGACTGATGGCCAAACGGAGCGTACTATACAGACGCTCGAAGATATGCTGAGGGCATGTGTTTTGGAGTTTGATACTCCGTGGCAAGAATCTATACCACTGGTAGAGTTCTCATACAATAACAGCTATCAGGCGAGCATTCAAATGGCCCCTTTTGAAGCTCTTTACGGACAACGATGTAGGTCACCGCTGTATTGGGAGGACTTGACGAGTAAAGCAGTCGGAGGACCGGATATGATTAAGGATATGGAGGAAAAGATTAAGATGATACGCTTAAAGATGAAAGCGGCCCAAGATAGGCAAGCAGCCTATGCAAATAAGCGGCGACGGCCGCTAGAATTTCAAGTAGGAGACAGGGTCTTCTTGAAAATCTCACCCTTCAGGGGTGTTGTTCGATTTGGTATGCGGGGGAAGTTATCCCCGAGGTATGTTGGACCGTACGAGGTATTACAGCGTATCGGCACTTTGGCTTACCGATTGGCTCTACCGCCGTCTTTATCTGGGATTCATGATGTTTTCCATGTTTCTATGCTACGGAAGTATGAGCCAGACCCGTCTCATGTTTTACAGCCTACTGAAGTGCAGTTAGACTCAGATGTATCCTACGTTGAACGACCGGTCAGAATTCTGGATCGTGAGGATCGCAGACTACGAAGTAAAGTTATACCGATGGTCAAAGTTCAGTGGGATCGTCGGGGTGTCGAGGAGGCTACGTGGGAGACGGAGCGGCATATGATGCAGCATTACCCCGAACTATTTTCTGGTATGATTTATGTTTAGTTTCTTTTGGGTAAGTGCATGCGATTTCGAGGATGAAATCTTGTAAGTAGGGGAGTAATGTGATGCCCCGAAATTAATTAATTGCAAGTAAGGCATTAATTATGTGTATATGATATATCACGTGTTGATGGATTTATGTGTTGGGTATTAAGATGTTAACGTGATTTAATTGTGTTCATCATTAAATATGAGGAGGATGTGATTTTAGATGAAGTTTGGAACATTTTTGTAAAATGCTTTTAAAATACTATGTTGGAGCATTTTATACATCATGTTAAGTTTGGGGTACAATTTTTTAATTAAGTTAAAGCAACCCCTTTTTAAATCCTCTACCCATCACTTTAACCCCCACTTTACATTTCACCTTTTAAAAATCCCCAAATCACTTCCCAAACCACAAACCATACCCATTTTCGAGTTCCACCAAAAGAGGAGAAGGAAAGTTCCACAAAAACTTTGTTTGTGTGATCTTTGCTAGGATTTGGAGCCTACAAGAGGTATGGAACCATTCCTATAAGTTTTATGATGTTTGGTGTTGAAATGGGTTAAGTTTTTGATGTTTATGTGGGTTTGTTTGGGTATGTGTTGTTTATGGTTGGGGTATGATTTTTGAAGTGTTTTGTGTTGGTTTTAGTGGGTTATGATGTTATTGAAGTTGTGAGGAAGTTTGGTTTTGGGTGGCTTGAGGAAGAGCTTGAAAAATGAGCATTAATGGCGAAATTTCGGAGTACAGCACTCGGCGATCGATCGCCCGTTCTTGGCGATCGATCGCGAGCCTCCAGTGCCCGCCAGTAGCATTTGGCGATCGATCGCCACTCTTGGGCGATCGATCGGCGAGGCTGGCGATCGATCGCGCCAAAAGTGGCGATCGATCGCCAAGAAAAGAATTTTTGCCCCTCGTCCAGTGCGATCGATCGCGCCTGGGCAGCGATCGATCGCGAGCTGTAAAAAAATGGATTTTTGATATTTATGTGGGATTTTTGGATATTGGACTATATTTAGCTTCTAATATCAATTTGTATGGTTATGTAGAACCGTCCCAGGTACCCACGACTTCAAGGAGATAAAGTCTACGATTTCTCCTTCTTTTGGAATTAAGGTACGTAAGAGACGTACGAGCATCGGACGGTAAACCATACCCTTACATATTATGATAATGTTTAAGATGATGTTATGATGATGATGTCTATGATGATATTTATGATGATGATGCTTATGATGATGTTACGATGATGATGCTTATGATGATGTTACGATGATGATGCTTACGATGATGTTACGATGATGATGCTTATGATGATGTTACGATGATGATGCTTATGATGATGTTTATGATAATGATGTTTATGAGGACGTCTATAATGACGAAGTTTATGATAAGGTGATACGACGTGTATGATTGGGTAAGACGCCCATGTGGTAAGATGCCACCCAAAGTATGTGAGTGGGTAAGATGCCCCCGTGGTAAGATGCCACGCAATGTTTATGATATGGTAAGACGCCATATGATTGGGTAAGATGCCCACGTGGTAAGATGCCACACGATGATTATGATATGGTAAGATGCCATACAATGGGGTAAGACACCCTAATATATGAATAAGAGTCAGGGATAACAAAGGAAGTCGAAGGACGACCAATAACCTTTACTTAACTAAGATGTTATGCATTATTGTATGCTTTTATATAATGTTAAGTAAATATGTGTATGCTCACGATGTGTTATCCCTGTAGGTACACTTTTGGACCAAGGGCCTAGGGTCGGGTTGAGGAAGTGAGCTACAGGGAGCATGATGAATGTAGGATGCAGGATTTTGATAGTCTCTACTCTAGGAGTAGTGTAAAACTATGGCTTTAACATTCATTAATGGGAATGTAATTAAATAGCTTTTGGAAATTTTATTTTGGCCTGTAATCTCCTTAGCTCAAGCTACAACCGGAACCCTTAAGAGGTTATAAATGCATGTTCTGTCCAATTTATGTGTACTAATTGACATTAAGGTAGGAAGACCCTACAAAGGTTTTGAGAAATTTTCAGAAATTATGTAAGTTTTTTGATTTTTTGATAAATTTCGATTTCGTGCGAATATTCGAGTATATGTTTTGAGTATATCATTTTCTTTGTTCGAATAAGTATTTGAGAAATTTTAACAATTTCGGACGTTTTTTTGATGTTTTGATAAATTTCTATTTCGTGCAATTATAAGAGTATGTGTCTTGAGTACATTGTTATCTTTGTTGGAAGAAGGTTTTGAGAAATTTTCAAAAATTACGTAAGTTTTTTGATTTTTTGATAAATTCCGATTTCGTGCGAATATTCGAGTACATGTCTAGAGTACATCATTTTCTTGGTTCGAATAAGTATTTGAGAAATTGTAAAAATTTTGGACGTTTTTTTGATTTTTTGATAAATTTCTTTTTTGTGCAATTATAAGAGTATGTGTCTTGGGGTTTTTTAATAATTTAACCTTTATTTTTATTATAGTTATTAAAATAACCGGAATTTTTTTTTTTTTTACAAAAGTAACCTAAGTCGCCATCTGAGATGGCGACATTTTAAAAAAATATTTATGATATTGTTGTCGCCATCTGAGGGCGACATCAATAAAAAAAATTTTTTATTGATGTCGCCATCTAAGATGGTGACATCAACACAAAATAAGAATCCTACTCTTGATTTTATACATCGGCCGCCGCTTCTGTTTTCTCTTCAAGCTTTCCACGCTCACTTTCCATTTTTTTTTGTTCTTCTCGTAACATCTTCTCATAACCACAGTGTAAAAATCAATTTCTCATCTAACTTATTTAAGGTATGTTTTTTATTTTTGTTATGCTTTGATTTTAGATAAATCATGATATTTTATTTAGAATCTTTTGTTTGATTTTTGTTATTGTTTAATTTTAGATTAAATATGATTTTGATATGTAAATTGGGAGTATATGTGTTGTTGGTTAATATTTTGACGATATTGATGTTGAAATGTTGGTTCCGGTGGGCGGGGTGAAAAAATGAATCTGCCCGGCGGTGGCGGCCGGCGAGGTGGCGGCCCGGCGGCGGTGGCGGCCCGGCGGGGTTGGCGGTTGTTGATGGTCGTTGTGTGACGATCGTAAGTAGTCGGCGGATATTGTTTGTAATGTTGAGATTAATGTTTTTAATTTTTTGTGTTATATTTCAGGATGGATCAAATGAGGCAACCAGGCCCGATCGACACACATCTTTTGTCATTGCAGTCTTCACATCGATCCGGATGTGTGGGCAGGTGATATGGATAGCATACTGCTTGGGAGAAACCCACATAGTTATTTTTGGGATTTGTGTCCACTAGATACACGTGTTGTTAATTTGTTGCACGTGATATGATTTTATGGTATATATAGGTGTGGTAAGATTGAGCTTGACATGCATCTGATCATGGCTATAGTTGAGAGATGGCGCCGTGAAACACACACATTTCATCTCAGATCGGGAGAGACGTCTATCACACTGCAAGACATTGCAGTAATATGGTCATTGCAGTAGATGGCATCGTAGTGTCGGGGATTGATATTGATAGGAGTCTACCCGATTGGCAAGAATATTGCCATACATATTTAGGTTTCTTACCAGCCATCACAGACCTTAAGGGCGTACGTTTGAAATTAGTTGCTTTGTATAATCATTTGCTGCTCAATCCATTGGATGAAAATAGTACAGCAGATGATGTTGTTAAGTTTACACGGGCTTGTGCGTTGTTGATGTTATGGGGGATTATGTGCCCTGATACATCAGGTAATTTTGTTAGGTTACTGTATGTACAGAAGTTGGAGGATATCGACGCTGCCCATACATATAGTTGGGGTAGTGCTGTGTTGGCGTACTTGTATCGTGAGTTGTGTACGTCATCAGAGAGAGGGAAAAAAGTGATAGGTGGTGCCTTGCAAATCGTACAGGTAAATATGTTTGTTTATTTTAAATAATTAAATATGTTTGTTTATTTTAAATAAATATAACTTGTATTATTGATGTCATTACAATAAATAAGATTTGGGCATGGTCACGAATCCCAAGTTTGACTCCTCAATTGGGTGTTGAAAGATCTGATTATGGGCCACTAATGATCGGTCCAGATAATGTGTTACCTGCTGCTCCATATGGTGCAAGGTAACACGAATATGTCTTGTTTTATAACTGTTTGTATATGTTAATGCATCTAATCATTTATTTGAATATATACAGGTGGTCATGTCATTTACGATTTACTGAAACTGGGAGTCATTCTATACGTATCATGAGGGACATTCTCGATGAGCAGCCAGTAACTCAAGTAAACACGCTGTTAAATTTGTTTATACAAACAACATTACTTTGATATTTTCTAAAGCAATGTTATTTTGTAGTTTATTTGGCAGCCTTACCCCGATGAGTATACTGAAGGAATTACGGAGTTAGGAACATATAAAGGCCCGTTGATTTTCTTCGATATCGTTGAGATGCAACGATCTGAGAGAATACTCCGACAATTTGGTATGCTACAAGACATACCAGAAGATCCTCAATCGGGGTATGAGGCATTGCATCATATTGGTCGAAGGGGAAACGTCAACAAAGACTGGAGCGCTCGGCATCTCGCATACATACTTTGCTTGGAGATGGCAAATGATCTACGTGTTGAGAGACCACGATTTACTGATGGTGGTTACTACGTTATTGGCGGATACACCGAGTGGTATGAACAAGTCACACGTAGATACATTGGACGTGGCCAATATTTTGTACAGACGGGATATCAACATGGTGATGGCCCGGCATGGCAGCACGTGGTACGTGAATTACGTTTAAATTTGTTTTTATAATTGTGATTAGATGTATATATTTTATATTTTATATTTGGACTTTGCAGATTGAGCAGATGGAGCAATTAACTACAAGCTATGACCGACATCTGGCTGATGACTTGCCTATGACGACAGAGTCGATGAGGCAACACAGAAGTATGTTCGAGAATGTGGTGCGAGTGGCTCGTGAACGACGAGATAGAAACTTCCCGGCATACAATGAAATCCAGTCTGTTGATACACATATGCCGGCAGATGTTGCAGGTCCATCTACATGGACAGGGTCGGATATGCAGACAGATATTGCAGGTCCATCTACGTGGACAGAGCCAGATATGTATACGGACTATTATATTCCTGTGCCTGCACCATCAGATGATATATCTCCCTTCACGCCATATCCCTCTATGCCCACCAAAGCCCAGTCTAGCAGCGTGGATACAAATGTAGATATTGGGTTTGCAACATACTCTTCTATGACTTCACCTTTCGATGTCTCTCCAGTTCTATTCCCTCAATTGACTCCATTTCAGCAGCCTGCCAACACACCTGCGGCAAGGCAAAGAGGCGAGGAAGTCGTTGAGCCACGAAGAGTTAGAAGACAGACAAATCCTCATCCTTGTGGTACTGGAGGAAAACTTGCTACTCGTCGTCGTCGTTGAAGTCATAATTATGTTGTAAATTGTTACCGATTCTTGTAGTTATAAAATTAAGTTTGAAAAAAATGTTTGTTTTGTGAGCATACAAATAAAAAATTTCGTAACGTACAATAATTTCAGAATAACGTAAATTTATTTACACAATAAACATACAATCAATTACACGCCAAAAATTTATTGATTTCTAGAACTTGAAGCCATTTGTCGTCTTGCTCGGGCTTCTGGCCAATCCATCTCATTCTGAGCTGATTTTATGAACCAGCTTTCCAGCATAAGTCTTTCAAATGAACATTTTTGAACCGACTATTAAAGTTCGAGCACACATGTCTCAAACAAAATCGATGCACTCCATGCGAGGAATTGAAGTCGGCAACACATTCAGCGGCTGCAATAAGGCCCGGATGCCTATCAGATATCAAGCACACACCATCAGATCCTTTAACAATGTGCTTGCTAATCAACTCCAAAAACCATTTCCACGACAAAAAACTTTCCACGTCAACGATTGCAAAGGCCAAAGGTAAGACTTGATTGTTAGCATCCATGGCAACAGCAATCAACATCTTATGTTGATATTTTGTATACAGATGTGTTCCATCTACACTTATAACTTTTCGACAGTGTCGGAATCCATCTGCACATGGTTGGAATGCCCAAAACACGTAATTCAAAGTCATCTCTGTTGGTCTAGCATTCGGTAGGTGGTCCCATTCGACGACTGTGCCTGAGTTCCATTTTTGCAAAGCTCCCATGTAATAAGGCAATTTTCTTACAGAGCTCTCCCATGTTCCATAAACATTTTCAACAGCACGTCTCAAACTATACCAGCCTTTTGCATATGAGATCTCAAAACCATACTTATCTTTAACAGTTTGAATAACATACTTTACCTCATAGGATGGATCACGTCGAACGATTCCCACTAGCAAACTAGCAATCATATTTTTGTCCAGATTTGCATGATCGATCGATAAATCACTCAAAAGACAAGTGTGAGAACCCCCATATTTTGTTATTTTGAACATTCCATTTTTTTTCCCCAATGAGGCACGTAGAAACCATCTGCAAGGCATATCTGGTGTACTATGTTTGCACACCACTTTCCATAAAGTTTTTGTACTTTTGACAACAAGATACTCACGTTTTACAATCCGTACGGAGTAATCCTTCACAGCTGCCTGAAGATGACCTTTATCTTTAAATACCATATTCAGATGGATATCTCCTTTCGAATAATCGTAATAACTCCCCCACTTACCAGTTGGAAGGTCCATCGAATCACCAAATACGTCTGCATGTGTCGTGGAGAAAAATGGAATTGTTTGATAAAGCTCAGGTTCATTTGTTGTGGTTGTGTCTGCTACAGTAACTGGCACCTCTGCAATATCAACCTCATCGTCAGCAGACTCATCCTCAGATTGAATCCCCTCCGGTTCAGACCGAATATCATCTCCAAAATCCACAAAACTGTCTGCTAGTGGCTCGGGAACAACATTGTCAGCAACTATCGGAGCATCATCTTGAATCATAGAGGTAGTTGGTCTTTCTGTAACTACTACAGATGGACCACTACCAGTTGTTGGCATTTCTGTAATAAAATCATAATCACAGGGTTCTGTTTATATATACATCTCCAAAAAAGTATGATTTTGTTCAATATCCAATAGCCATGCTAGATTGTAATCGCTGTCGACGGGAAAAATTGTTTGTTTCATCCCCGAAAAATCACTGAATATATATTTACAAGATATTTTCAGAATGAACTGGTGAC
Source organism: Haberlea rhodopensis (assembly GCA_907163345.1). NCBI lineage: Eukaryota > Viridiplantae > Streptophyta > Magnoliopsida > Lamiales > Gesneriaceae > Haberlea > Haberlea rhodopensis. The sequence continues at coordinate 57,846 of CAJQUN010000953.1, forward strand.
GATCGATGCCAGTAATATCATATACATCGCTCAATAACTGTAAATAATTAATATTGCGAGATATTGTCATGCCTTTTGACGGACCACGATCATATCTAACAGATTCTGAATCTTGTAATATTTGGCCTCCCCAATACAACAAAACTTTAATTGACATACCTTAAAAAATAAAGATAAAATTCATAAATTAATACATGATATATAATGCTGTTAAATATGATTATTTATATAACAACGTACCTAAAATATGCTGATCGGAGCAAATAACTGGAGGATATGAAATGAGTTATATGAAATGAGCTGAATAAATGAAATGAGTTATATGAAATGAGCTGATTCGTTCGAATAAATAGATGAAAAAATTGATTAATGTCGCCATCTCAAATGGCGACATAAAATAAAAAATGAATTTTTTTTTATTGTCGCCATCTAAGATGGCGACAATGTTATAATTTTTTATATTTTTACGTCGTTTTCTGCCGACAACACGTAAAAAATATTTTATAATGGTATTGATGTCGCCATCTAAGATGGCGACATCAATAAAAAAAAAATTTTATTGGATGTCGCCATCTTAGATGGCGACATCATAAAAAAAAAAGTTTTTATTGATGTCGCCATTCCAGACGGCGACATCAATAAAAAAAAACTTTTATAATGTCGCCATCTTAGATGGCGACATCATAAAAAAAAAAGGTTTTTATTGATGTCGCCATTTCAGATGACGACATAAATAAAAAAAAAATTATAATGTCGCCATCTCAGATGGCGACAATAAAAGAATTTCGTAATTGTCGCCATCTGAGATGGCGACTTGGGTTACTTTTATAAAAAAAAAAAATCGGTTATTTTTATAACTTTAATAAAAAATTGTGGTTAAATTGTTAAAAAACCCATGTGTCTTGAGTAAATAATTTTCTTGGTTGGAAGAAGGTTTTGAGAAATTTCCAGAAATTACGTAAGTTTTGATTTTTTGATAAATTTCGATTTCGAGCGAATATTCGAGTATATGTTTTGAGTTTATCATTTTCTTTGTTCGAATAAGTATTTGAGAAATTTTAACAATTTATGACGTTTTTTTGATGTTTTGATAAATTTCTATTTCGTGCAATTATAAGAGTATGTGTCTTGAGTACATTGTTATCTTGGTTGGAAGAAGGTTTTGAGAAATTTTCAAAATTACGTAAGTTTTTTGATTTTTTGATAAATTCCGATTTCGTGCGAATATTCGAGTATATGTCTAGAGTACATCATTTTCTTGGTTCGAATAAGTATTTGAGAAATTGTAACAATTTTGGACGTTTTTTTGATATTTTGATAAATTTCTTTTTCGTGCAATTATAAGAGTATGTGTCTTGAGTAAATAATTTTCTTGGTTGGAAGAAGGTTTTGAGAAATTTTCAGAAATTACGTAAGTTTTTTGATTTTTAGATAAATTTCGATTTCATGCGAATATTCGAGTATATGTTTTGAGTATATCATTTTCTTTGTTCGAATAAGTATTTGAGAAATTTTAACAATTTCGGACGTTTTTTTGATGTTTTGATAAATTTCAATTTCGTGCAATTATAAGAGTATGTGTCTTGAGTATATTGTTATCTTGGTTGGAAGAAGGTTTTGAGAAATTTTCAAACTTACGTAAGTTTTTTGATTTTTTGATAAATTCCGATTTCGTGCGAATATTCGAGTATATGTCTACAGTACATCATTTTCTTGGTTCGAATAAGTATTTGAGAAATTGTAACAATTTTGGTCGTTTTTTTGATTTTTTGATAAATTTCTTTTTCGTGCAATTATAAGAGTATGTGTCTTGAGTAAATAATTTTCTTGGTTGGAAGAAGGTTTTGAGAAATTTTCAGAAATTACGTAAGTTTTTTGATTTTTTGATAAATTTCGATTTCGTGCGAATATTCCAGTATATGTTTTGAGTATATCATTTTATATGTTCGAATAAGTATTTGAGAAATTTTAACAATTTCGGACGTTTTTTTGATGTTTTGATAAATTTCTATTTCGTGCAATTATAAGAATGTGTCTTGAGTACATTGTTATCTTGGTTGGAAGAAGGTTTTGAGAAATTTTCAAAATTACGTAAGTTTTTTGATTTTTTGATAAATTCCGATTTCGTGCGAATATTCGAGTATATGTCTAGAGTACATCATTTTCTTGGTTCGAATAAGTATTTGAGAAATTGTAACAATTTTGGACGTGTTTTTTGAGTTTTTGATAAAATTCTATTTCGTGCAATTATAAGAGTATGTGTCTTGAGTACATTGTTATCTTGGTTGGAAGAAGGTTTTGAGAAATTTTCAGAATTACGTAAGTTTTTTAATTTTTTGATAAATTTCGATTTCGTGAGAATATTCGAGTATATGTCTAAAGTACATCATTTTCTTGGTTCGAAAGAGTATTTGAGAAATTTTAACAATTTCGGACGTTTTTTTTGATGTTTTGATAAATTTCTATTTCGTGCAATTATAAAAGTATGTGTCTTGAGTACATTGTTATCTTTGTTGGAAGAAGGTTTTGAGAAATTTTCAAAATTACGTAAATTTTTTGATTTTTTGATAAATTTCGATTTCTTGCGAATATTCGAGTATATGTCTAGAGCACATCATTTTATTGGTTCGAATAAGTATTTGAGAAATTTTAACAATTTCGGATGTGTTTTTTGAGTTTTTGATAAATTTCTTTTTTCGTGCAATTATAAGAGTATGTGTCTTGAGTAAATAATTTTCTTGGTTGGAAGAGGTTTTGGGAAATTTTCAGAATTACGTAAGTTTTTTGATTTTTTGATAAATTTCGATTTCGCGAATATTCGAGTATAAGTCTTGTGTTGATCATTTTCTTGATTCGAATAAGTATTTGAGAATTTTTAACAATCAGACGTTTTTTTTATTTTTTGATAAGTTTCTTTTTCGTGCAATTATAAGAGTATGTGTCTTGAGTAAATAATTTTCTTGGTTGGAAGAAGGTTTTGAGAAATTTTCAGAAATTACGTAAGTTTTTTGATTTTTTGATAAATTTCGATTTCGTGCGAATATTCCAGTATATGTTTTGAGTATATCATTTTATATGTTCGAATAAGTATTTGAGAAATTTTAACAATTTCGGACGTTTTTTTGATGTTTTGATAAATTTCTATTTCGTGCAATTATAAGAATATGTGTCTTGAGTACATTGTTATCTTGGTTGGAAGAAGGTTTTGAGAAATTTTCAAAATTACGTAAGTTTTTTGATTTTTTGATAAATTCCGATTTCGTGCGAATATTCGAGTATATGTCTAGAGTACATCATTTTCTTGGTTCGAATTAGTATTTGAGAAATTGTAACAATTTTGGACGTGTTTTTTGAGTTTTTGATAAAATTCTATTTCGGGCAATTATAAGAGTATGTGTCTTGAGTACATTGTTATCTTGGTTGGAAGAAGGTTTTGAGAAATTTTCAGAATTACGTAAGTTTTTTAATTTTTTGATAAATTTCGATTTCGTGAGAATATTCGAGTATATGTCTAGAGTACATCATTTTCTGGTTCGAAAGAGTTTTGAGAAATTTTAACAATTTCGGACGTTTTTTTTGATGTTTTGATAAATTTCTATTTCGTGCAATTATAAAAGTATGTGTCTTGAGTACATTGTTATCTTGGTTGGAAGAAGGTTTTGAGAAATTTTCAAAATTACGTAAGTTTTTTGATTTTTTGATAAATTTCGATTTCGTCCGAATATTCGAGTATATGTCTAGAGCACATCATTTTATTGGTTCGAATAAGTATTTGAGAAATTTTAACAATTTCGGATGTGTTTTTTGAGTTTTTGATAAATTTCTTTTTTCGTGCAATTATAAGAGTACGTGTCTTGAGTAAATAATTTTCTTGGTTGGAAGAGGTTTTGGGAAATTTTCAGAATTACGTAAGTTTTTTGATTTTTTGATAAATTTCGATTTCGCGAATATTCGAGTATAAGTCTTGTGTTGATCATTTTCTTGATTCGAATAAGTATTTGAGAATTTTTAACAATCAGACGTTTTTTTTATTTTTTGTTAAATTTCTATTTCGTGCAATTATAAAAGTATGTGTCTTGAGTACATAATTTTCTTTGTTGGAAGAAGGTTTTGAGAAATTTTCAGAAAATACGTATGTTTTTTGATTTTTTGATAAATTTCGATTTCGTGCGAATATTCTAGAATATGTTTTGCGTACATCATTTTCTTGGTTCGAATAAGTATTTGAGAAATTTTAACAATTTCGGACATTTTTTTTTATTTTTTGATAAATTTCTCTTTCGTCCAATTATAAGAGTATGTGTCTTGAGTAAATAATTTTCTTTGTGGGAAGAAGGTTTTGAGAAATTTTCAGAAATTACGTAAGTTTTTTTTATTTTTGGATAAATTTCGATTTCGTGCGAATGTTCGAGTATATGTTTTGAGTATATCATTTTCTTGGTTCGAATAAGTATTTGAGAAATTTTAACAATTTCGGTCGTTTTTTTGATGTTTTGATAAATTTCATTTCGTGCAATTATAAGAGTATGTGTCTTGAGTACATTGTTATCTTGGTTCGAATAAGTATTTGCAAAATTTTAACAATTTCGGACGTTTTTTTTTTATTTTTTGATAATTTTCTCTTTCGTGCAATTATAAGAGTATGTGTCTTGAGTAAATAATTTTCTTGGTTGGAAGAAGATTTTGAGAAATTTTCAGAAATTACGTAAGTTTTTTTATTTTTTGATAAATTTCGATTTCGTGCGAATATTCGAGTATATGTTTTGAGTATATCATTTTCTTTGTTCGAATAAGTATTTGAGAAACTTTAACAATTTCGGACGTTTTTTTGATGTTTTGATAAATTTCTATTTCGTGCAATTATAAGATTACGTGTCTTGAGTACATTGTTATCTTGGTTGGAAGAAGGTTTTGAAAAATTTTCAAAATTGCGTAAGTTTTTTTATTTTTGATAAATTCCAATTTCGTGCGAATATTCGAGTATATGTCTAGAGTACATCATTTTCTTGGTTCGAATAAGTATTTGAGAAATTGTAACAATTTCGGACGTTTTTTTGATAAGTTTCTTTTTTCGTGCAATTATAAGAGTATGTGTGTTGAGTAAATAATTTTCTTGGTTGGAAGAAGGTTTTGAGAAATTTTCAAAATTACGTAAGTTTTTTGATTTTTTGATAAATTCCGATTTCGTGCGAATATTCGAGTATATGTCTAGAGTACATCATTTTCTTGGTTCGAATAAGTATTTGAGAAATTCTAACAATTTTGGACTTTTTTTTATTTTTTGATAAATTTCTTTTTCGTGCAATTATAAGAATATGTGTCTTGAGTAAATAATTTTCTTAGTTGGAAGAAGGTTTTGAGAAATTTTCAGAAATTACGTAAGTTTTTTGATTTTTTTTAAATTTCGATTTCGTGCGAATATTCGAGTATATGTTTTGAGTATATCATTTTCTTTGTTCGAATAAGTATTTGAGAAATTTTAACAATTTCGGACGTTTTTTTGATGTTTTGATAAATTTCTATTTCGTGCAATTATAAGAATATGTGTCTTGAGTACATTGTTATCTTGGTTGGAAGAAGGTTTTGAGAAATTTTCAAAACTACGTAAGTTTTTTGATTTTTTGATAAATTCCGATTTCGTGCGAATATTCGAGTATATGTCTAGAGTACATCATTTTCTTGGTTCGAATAAGTATTTGAGAAATTGTAACAATTTTGGACGTGTTTTTTGAGTTTTTGATAAAATTCTATTTCGTGCAATTATAAGAGTATGTGTCTTGAGTACATTGTTATCTTGGTTGGAAGAAGGTTTTGAGAAATTTTCAGAATTACGTAAGTTTTTTAATTTTTTGATAAATTTCGATTTCGTGAGAATATTCGAGTATATGTCTAGAGTACATCATTTTCTGGTTCGAAAGAGTATTTGAGAAATTTTAACAATTTCGGACGTTTTTTTGATGTTTTGATAAATTTCTATTTCGTGCAATTATAAAAGTATGTGTCTTGAGTACATTGTTATCTTGGTTGGAAGAAGGTTTTGAGAAATTTTCAAAATTACGTAAGTTTTTTGATTTTTTGATAAATTTCGATTTCGTCCGAATATTCGAGTATATGTCTAGAGCACATCATTTTATTGGTTCGAATAAGTATTTGAGAAATTTTAACAATTTCGGATGTGTTTTTTGAGTTTTTGATAAATTTCTTTTTTCGTGCAATTATAAGAGTACGTGTCTTGAGTAAATAATTTTCTTGGTTGGAAGAGGTTTTGGGAAATTTTCAGAATTACGTAAGTTTTTTGATTTTTTGATAAATTTCGATTTCGCGAATATTCGAGTATAAGTCTTGTGTTGATCATTTTCTTGATTCGAATAAGTATTTGAGAATTTTTAACAATCAGACGTTTTTTTTATTTTTTGTTAAATTTCTATTTCGTGCAATTATAAAAGTATGTGTCTTGAGTACATAATTTTCTTTGTTGGAAGAAGGTTTTGAGAAATTTTCAGAAAATACGTATGTTTTTTGATTTTTTGATAAATTTCGATTTCGTGCGAATATTCTAGAATATGTTTTGCGTACATCATTTTCTTGGTTCGAATAAGTATTTGAGAAATTTTAACAATTTCGGACATTTTTTTTTATTTTTTGATAAATTTCTCTTTCGTCCAATTATAAGAGTATGTGTCTTGAGTAAATAATTTTCTTTGTGGGAAGAAGGTTTTGAGAAATTTTCAGAAATTACGTAAGTTTTTTTTATTTTGGATAAATTTCGATTTCGTGCGAATGTTCGAGTATATGTTTTGAGTATATCATTTTCTTGGTTCGAATAAGTATTTGAGAAATTTTAACAATTTCGGTCGTTTTTTTGATGTTTTGATAAATTTCATTTCGTGCAATTATAAGAGTATGTGTCTTGAGTACATTGTTATCTTGGTTCGAATAAGTATTTGCAAAATTTTAACAATTTCGGACGTTTTTTTTTTATTTTTTGATAATTTTCTCTTTCGTGCAATTATAAGAGTATGTGTCTTGAGTAAATAATTTTCTTTGTTGGAAGAAAATTTTGAGAAATTTTCAGAAATTACGTAAGTTTTTTTATTTTTTGATAAATTTCGATTTCGTGCGAATATTCGAGTATATGTTTTGAGTATATCATTTTCTTTGTTCGAATAAGTATTTGAGAAACTTTAACAATTTCGGACGTTTTTTGATGTTTTGATAAATTTCTATTTCGTGCAATTATAAGATTACGTGTCTTGAGTACATTGTTATCTTGGTTGGAAGAAGGTTTTGAAAAATTTTCAAAATTACGTAAGTTTTTTTATTTTTGATAAATTCCAATTTCGTGCGAATATTCGAGTATATGTCTAGAGTACATCATTTTCTTGGTTCGAATAAGTATTTGAGAAATTGTAACAATTTCGGACGTTTTTTTGATAAGTTTCTTTTTTCGTGCAATTATAAGAGTATGTGTGTTGAGTAAATAATTTTCTTGGTTGGAAGAAGGTTTTGAGAAATTTTCAAAATTACGTAAGTTTTTTGATTTTTTGATAAATTCCGATTTCGTGCGAATATTCGAGTATATGTCTAGAGTACATCATTTTCTTGGTTCGAATAAGTATTTGAGAAATTCTAACAATTTTGGACTTTTTTTTATTTTTTGATAAATTTCTTTTTCGTGCAATTATAAGAATATGTGTCTTGAGTAAATAATTTTCTTAGTTGGAAGAAGGTTTTGAGAAATTTTCAGAAATTACGTAAGTTTTTTGATTTTTTTTAAATTTCGATTTCGTGCGAATATTCGAGTATATGTTTTGAGTATATCATTTTCTTTGTTCGAATAAGTATTTGAGAAATTTTAACAATTTCGGACGTTTTTTTGATGTTTTGATAAATTTCTATTTCGTGCAATTATAAGAATATGTGTCTTGAGTACATTGTTATCTTGGTTGGAAGAAGGTTTTGAGAAATTTTCAAAACTACGTAAGTTTTTTGATTTTTTGATAAATTCCGATTTCGTGCGAATATTCGAGTATATGTCTAGAGTACATCATTTTCTTGGTTCGAATAAGTATTTGAGAAATTGTAACAATTTTGGACGTGTTTTTTGAGTTTTTGATAAAATTCTATTTCGTGCAATTATAAGAGTATGTGTCTTGAGTACATTGTTATCTTGGTTGGAGGAAGGTTTTGAGAAATTTTCAGAATTACGTAAGTTTTTTAATTTTTTGATAAATTTCGATTTCGTGAGAATATTCGAGTATATGTCTAGAGTACATCATTTTCTGGTTCGAAAGTGTATTTGAGAAATTTTAACAATTTCGGACGTTTTTTTTGATGTTTTGATAAATTTCTATTTCGTGCAATTATAAAAGTATGTGTCTTGAGTACATTGTTATCTTGGTTGGAAGAAGATTTTGAGAAATTTTCAAAATTACGTAAGTTTTTTGATTTTTTGATAAATTTCGATTTCGTCCGAATATTCGAGTATATGTCTAGAGCACATCATTTTATTGGTTCGAATAAGTATTTGAGAAATTTTAACAATTTCGGATGTGTTTTTTGAGTTTTTGATAAATTTCTTTTTTCGTGCAATTATAAGAGTACGTGTCTTGAGTAAATAATTTTCTTGGTTGGAAGAGGTTTTGGGAAATTTTCAGAATTACGTAAGTTTTTGATTTTTTGATAAATTTCGATTTCGCGAATATTCGAGTATAAGTCTTGTGTTGATCATTTTCTTGATTCGAATAAGTATTTGAGAATTTTTAACAATCAGACGTTTTTTTATTTTTTGTTAAATTTCTATTTCGTGCAATTATAAAAGTATGTGTCTTGAGTACATAATTTTCTTTGTTGGAAGAAGGTTTTGAGAAATTTTCAGAAAATACGTATGTTTTTTGATTTTTTGATAATTTCGATTTCGTGCGAATATTCTAGAATATGTTTTGCGTACATCATTTTCTTGGTTCGAATAAGTATTTGAGAAATTTTAACAATTTCGGACATTTTTTTTTTATTTTTTGATAAATTTCTCTTTCGTCCAATTATAAGAGTATGTGTCTTGAGTAAATAATTTTCTTTGTGGGAAGAAGGTTTTGAGAAATTTTCAGAAATTACGTAAGTTTTTTTTATTTTTGGATAAATTTCGATTTCGTGCGAATGTTCGAGTATATGTTTTGAGTATATCATTTTCTTGGTTCGAATAAGTATTTGAGAAATTTTAACAATTTCGGTCGTTTTTTTGATGTTTTGATAAATTTCATTTCGTGCAATTATAAGAGTATGTGTCTTGAGTACATTGTTATCTTGGTTCGAATAAGTATTTGCAAAATTTTAACAATTTCGGACGTTTTTTTTTTATTTTTTGATAATTTTCTCTTTCGTGCAATTATAAGAGTATGTGTCTTGAGTAAATAATTTTCTTGGTTGGAAGAAGATTTTGAGAAATTTTCAGAAATTACGTAAGTTTTTTTATTTTTGATAAATTTCGATTTCGTGCGAATATTCGAGTATATGTTTTGAGTATATCATTTTCTTTGTTCGAATAAGTATTTGAGAAACTTTAACAATTTCGGACGTTTTTTTGATGTTTTGATAAATTTCTATTTCGTGCAATTATAAGATTACGTGTCTTGAGTACATTGTTATCTTGGTTGGAAGAAGGTTTTGAAAAATTTTCAAAATTACGTAAGTTTTTTTATTTTTGATAAATTCCAATTTCGTGCGAATATTCGAGTATATGTCTAGAGTACATCATTTTCTTGGTTCGAATAAGTATTTGAGAAATTGTAACAATTTCGGACGTTTTTTTTGATAAGTTTCTTTTTCGTGCAATTATAAGAGTATGTGTGTTGAGTAAATAATTTTCTTGGTTGGAAGAAGGTTTTGAGAAATTTTCAAAATTACGTAAGTTTTTTGATTTTTTGATAAATTCCGATTTCGTGCGAATATTCGAGTATATGTCTAGAGTACATCATTTTCTTGGTTCGAATAAGTATTTGAGAAATTCTAACAATTTTGGACTTTTTTTTATTTTTGATAAATTTCTTTTTCGTGCAATTATAAGAATATGTGTCTTGAGTAAATAATTTTCTTAGTTGGAAGAAGGTTTTGAGAAATTTTCAGAAATTACGTAAGTTTTTTGATTTTTTTTAAATTTCGATTTCGTGCGAATATTCGAGTATATGTTTGAGTATATCATTTTCTTTGTTCGAATAAGTATTTGAGAAATTTTAACAATTTCGGACGTTTTTTTGATGTTTTGATAAATTTCATTTCGTGCAATTATAAGAATATGTGTCTTGAGTACATTGTTATCTTGGTTGGAAGAAGGTTTTGAGAAATTTTCAAAACTACGTAAGTTTTTTGATTTTTTGATAATTCCGATTTCGTGCGAATATTCGAGTATATGTCTAGAGTACATCATTTTCTTGGTTCGAATAAGTATTTGAGAAATTGTAACAATTTTGGACGTGTTTTTTGAGTTTTTGATAAAATTCTATTTCGTGCAATTATAAGAGTATGTGTCTTGAGTACATTGTTATCTTGGTTGGAAGAAGGTTTTGAGAAATTTCAGAATTACGTAAGTTTTTTAATTTTTTGATAATTCGATTTCGTGAGAATATTCGAGTATATGTCTAAAGTACATCATTTTCTTGGTTCGAAAGAGTATTTGAGAAATTTTAACAATTTCGGACGTTTTTTTGATGTTTTGATAAATTTCTATTTCGTGCAATTATAAAAGTATGTGTCTTGAGTACATTGTTATCTTTGTTGGAAGAAGGTTTTGAGAAATTTTCAAAATTACGTAAATTTTTTGATTTTTGATAAATTCGATTTCTTGCGAATATTCCGAGTAGATGTCTAGAGCACATCATTTTATTGGTTCGAATAAGTATTTGAGAAATTTTAACAATTTCGGATGTGTTTTTTGAGTTTTTGATAAATTTCTTTTTCGTGCAATTATAAGAGTATGTGTCTTGAGTAAATAATTTTCTTGGTTGGAAGAGGTTTGGGAAATTTTCAGAATTACGTAAGTGTTTTGATTTTTGATAAATTTCGATTTCGCAATATTCGAGTATAAGTCTTGTGTTGATCATTTGTCTTGATTCGAATAAGTATTTGAGAATTTTTACAATCAGACGTTTTTTATTTTTTGATAAGTTTCTTTTTCGTGCAATTATAAGAGTATGTGTCTTGAGTAAATAATTTATCTTGGTTGGAAGAAGGTTTTGAGAAATTTTCAAAATTACGTAAGTTTTTTTGATTTTTTGATAAATTTCGATTTCGTGCGAATATTCGAGTATATGTTTGAGTATATCATTTTCTTTGTTCGAATAAGTATTTGAGAAATTTTAACAATTTCGGACGTTTTTTTGATGTTTGATAAATTTCTATTTCGTGCAATTATAAGAGTATGTGTCTTGAGTACATTGTTATCTTGGTTGGAAGAAGGTTTTGAGAAATTTTCAAAATTACGTAAGTTTTTTTGATTTTTGATAAATTTCCGATTTCGTGCGAATATTCGAGTATATGTCTAGAGTACATCATTTCTTGGTTCGAATAAGTATTTGAGAATTGTAACAATTTTGGACGTTTTTTTGATGTTTTTGATAAATTTCTATTTCGTGCAATTATAAGAGTATGTGTCTTGAGTAACATTGTTATCTTGGTTGGAAGAAGGTTTTGAGAAATTTTCAGAAATTACTTAAGTTTTTTGATTTTTGATAAATTTCGATTTCGTGCGAATATTCGAGTATATGTTCTAGAGTACATCATTTTCTTGGTTCGAATAAGTATTTGAGAAATTGTAACAATTTCGGACGTTTTTTTGATGTTTTGATAAATTTCTATTTCGTGCAATTATAAGAGTATGTGTCTTGAGTACATTTTATCTTGGTTGGAAGAAGGTTTTGAGAAATTTTCAAAATTACGTAAGTTTTTTGATTTTTGATAATTTCGATTTCGTCGCGAATATTCGAGTATATGTCTAGAGTACATCATTTTATTGGTTCGAATAAGTATTTGAGAAATTTTAACAATTTCGACGTGTTTTTTGAGTTTTGATAAAATTTCTATTTCGTGCAATTATAAGAGTATGTGTCTTGAGTAATATGTTTCTTGGTTGGAAGAAGGTTTTGAGAAATTTTCAGAATTACGTAAGTTTTTTGATTTTTTGATAAATTTCGATTTCGTGCGAATATTCGAGTATATGTCTTGAGTACATCATTTTCTTGGTTCGAATAAGTATTTGAGAAATTTTAACAATTTCGGACGTTTTTTTGATTTTTGATAAATTTCTATTTCGTGCAATTATAAGAGTATGTGTCTTGAGTACATAATTTTCTTGGTTGGAAGAAGGTTTTGAGAAATTTTCAGAATTACGTAAGTTTTTTGATTTTTTGATAAATTTCGATTTCGTGCGAATATTCGAGTATATGTCTTGAGTACATCATTTTCTTGGTTCGAATAAGTATTTGAGAAATTTTAACAATTTCGGACGTTTTTTTTTTTTTGATAAATTTCTATTTCGTGCAATTATAAGAGTATGTGTCTTGAGTACATAATTTTCTTGGTTGGAAGAAGGTTTTGAGAAATTTTCAGAATTACGTAAGTTTTTTGATTTTTTGATAAATTTCGATTTCGTGCGAATATTCGAGTATATGTTTGAGTACATCATTTTCTTGGTTCGAATAAGTATTTGAGAAATTTTAACAATTTCGGACGTTTTTTGATTTTTTGATAAATTTCTATTTCGTGCAATTATAAGAGTATGTGTCTTGAGTACATTGTTTTCTTGGTTCGAATAAGTATTTGAGAAATTTTAACAATTTCGGACGTTTTTTTTGATTTTTTGATAAATTTCTATTTCGTGCAATTATAAGAGTATGTGTCTTGAGTACATAATTTTCTTGGTTGGAAGAAGGTTTTGAGAAATTTTCAGAATTACGTAAGTTTTTTGATTTTTTGATAAATTTCGATTTCGTGCGAATATTCGAGTATATGTCTTGAGTACATCATTTTCTTGGTTCGAATAAGTATTTGAGAAATTTTAACAATTTCGGACGTTTTTTTGATTTTTTGATAAATTTCTATTTCGTGCAATTATAAGAGTATGTGTCTTGAGTACATAATTTTCTTGGTTGGAAGAAGGTTTTGAGAAATTTTCAGAATTAACGTAAGTTTTTTGATTTTTGATAAATTCCGATTTCGTGCGAATATTCGAGTATATGTCTAGAGTACAATCATTTTCTTGGTTCGAATAAGTATTTGAGAAATTGTAACAATTTCGGACGTGTTTTTGATAAGTTTTCTATTCTATTTCGTGCAATTATAAGAGTATGTGTGCTTGAGTAAATAATGTTATCTTGGTTGGAAGAAGGTTTGAGAAATTTTCAAAGAATTACGTAAGTTTTTGAATTTTTTGATAAATTTCGATTTCGTGAGAATATTCGAGTATATGTTTAGCAGTACATCATTTTCTTTGTTCGAAGAAGTATTTGAGAATTTTAACAATTTCGGAGGTTTTTTTGATGTTTGATAAATTTCTATTTCGTGCAATTATAAGAGTATGTGTTTGAGTACATTGTTATCTTGGTTGGAAGAAGGTTTTGAGAAATTTTCAAAATTACGTAAGTTTTTTGATTTTTTGATAAATTCCGATTTCGTGCGAATATTCGAGTATATGTCTAGAGTCACATCATTTTACTTGGTTCGAATAAGTATTTGAGAAATTGTAACAATTTTCGGATGTGTTTTTTGAGTTTTTTGATAAATTTCTTTTTCGTGCAATTATAAGAGTATGTGTCTTGAGTAAATAATTTTCTTGGTTGGAAGAGGGTTTTGGGAAATTTTCAGAATTACGTAAGTTTTTTGATTTTGTTGATAAATTTCGATTTCGCGAATAGTTCGAGTATAAGTCTTGTGTTGATCATTTTCTTGATTCGAATAAGTATTTGAGAATTTTAACAATCAGACGTTTTTTTTATTTTTGATTAAATTTCTATTTCGTGCAATATAAGAAGTATGTGTCTTGAGTACATAATTTTCTTGGTTGGAAAAGGTTTTGAGAAATTTTCAGAAATTACGTATGTTTTGATTTTTGATAAATTTCGATTCGTGCGAATATTCTAGTATATGTTTTGAGTACATCATTTCTCTTGGTTCGAATAAGTATTTGAGAAATTTTAACAATTTCGGACGTTTTTTTGATTTTTTGATAAATTTCTATTTCGTGCAATTATAAGAGTATGTGTCTTGAGTACATAATTTTCTTGGTTGGAAGAAGGTTTTGAGAAATTTTCAGAATTACGTAAGTTTTTTGATTTTTTGATAAATTTCGATTTCGTGCGAATATTCGAGTATATGTCTTGAGTACATCATTTTCTTGGTTCGAATAAGTATTTGAGAAATTTTAACAATTTCGGACGTTTTTTTTGATTTTTGATAAATTTCTATTTCGTGCAATTATAAGAGTATGTGTCTTGAGTACATAATTTTCTTGGTTGGAAGAAGGTTTTGAGAAATTTTCAGAATTACGTAAGTTTTTTGATTTTTTGATAAATTTCGATTTCGTGCGAATATTCGAGTATATGTCTTGAGTACATCATTTTCTTGGTTCGAATAAGTATTTGAGAAATTTTAACAATTTCGGACGTTTTTTTGATTTTTTGATAAATTTCTATTTCGTGCAATTATAAGAAGTACTGTGTCTTGAGTACATTGTTATCTTGGTTGGAAGAAGGTTTTGAGAAAATTTTCAAAATTACGTAAGTTTTTTGATTTTTTGATAAATTTCGATTTCGTGCGAATATTCGAGTATATGTCTTGAGTACATCATTTTCTTGGTTCGAATAAGTATTTGAGAAATTTTAACAATTTCGGACGTTTTTTTTTTTTTTGATAAATTTCTATTTCGTGCAATTATAAGAGTATGTGTCTTGAGTACATAATTTTCTTGGTTGGAAGAAGGTTTTGAGAAATTTTCAGAATTACGTAAGTTTTTTGATTTTTTGATAAATTTCGATTTCGTGCGAATATTCGAGTATATGTCTTGAGTACATCATTTTCTTGGTTCGAATAAGTATTTGAGAAATTTTAACAATTTCGGACGTTTTTTTGATTTTTGATAAATTTCTATTTCGTGCAATTATAAGAGTATGTGTCTTGAGTACATAATTTTCTTGGTTGGAAGAAGGTTTTGAGAAATTTTCAGAATTACGTAAGTTTTTTGATTTTTTGATAAATTTCGATTTCGTGCGAATATTCGAGTATATGTCTTGAGTACATCATTTTCTTGGTTCGAATAAGTATTTGAGAAATTTTAACAATTTCGGACGTTTTTTTGATTTTTTGATAAATTTCTATTTCGTGCAATTATAAGAGTATGTGTCTTGAGTACATAATTTTCTTGGTTGGAAGAAGGTTTTGAGAAATTTTCAGAATTACGTAAGTTTTTTGATTTTTTGATAAATTTCGATTTCGTGCGAATATTCGAGTATATGTCTTGAGTACATCATTTTCTTGGTTCGAATAAGTATTTGAGAAATTTTAACAATTTCGGACGTTTTTTTGATTTTTTGATAAATTTCTATTTCGTGCAATTATAAGAGTATGTGTCTTGAGTACATAATTTTCTTGGTTGGAAGAAGGTTTTGAGAAATTTTCAGAATTACGTAAGTTTTTTGATTTTTTGATAAATTTCGATTTCGTGCGAATATTCGAGTATATGTCTAGAGTACATCATTTTCTTGGTTCGAATAAGTATTTGAGAAATTTTAACAATTTCGGACGTTTTTTTGATTTTTTGATAAATTTCTTTTTCGTGCAATTATAAGAGTATGTGTCTTGAGTACATAATTTTCTTGGTTGGAAGAAGGTTTTGAGAAATTTTCAGAATTACGTAAGTTTTTTGATTTTTTGATAAATTTCGATTTCGTGCGAATATTCGAGTATATGTCTTGAGTACATCATTTTCTTGGTTCGAATAAGTATTTGAGAAATTTTAACAATTTCGGACGTTTTTTTTATTTTTTGATAAATTTCTATTTCGTGCAATTATAAGAGTATGTGTCTTGAGTACATAATTTTCTTGGTTGGAAGAAGGTTTTGAGAAATTTTCAGAATTACGTAAGTTTTTTGATTTTTTGATAAATTTCGATTTCGTGCGAATATTCGAGTATATGTCTTGAGTACATCATTTTCTTGGTTCGAATAAGTATTTGAGAAATTTTAACAATTTCGGACGTTTTTTTTTTTTTTTGATAAATTTCTATTTCGTGCAATTATAAGAGTATGTGTCTTGAGTACATAATTTTCTTGGTTGGAAGAAGGTTTTGAGAAATTTTCAGAATTACGTAAGTTTTTTGATTTTTTGATAAATTTCGATTTCGTGCGAATATTCGAGTATATGTCTTGAGTACATCATTTTCTTGGTTCGAATAAGTATTTGAGAAATTTTAACAATTTCGGACGTTTTTTTGATTTTTTGATAAATTTCTTTTCGTGCAATTATAAGAGTATGTGTCTTGAGTACATCATTTTCTTGGTTCGAATAAGTATTTGAGAAATTTTAACAATTTCGGACGTTTTTTTATTTTTTGATAAATTTCTATTTCGTGCAATTATAAGAGTATGTGTCTTGAGTACATAATTTTCTTGGTTGGAAGAAGGTTTTGAGAAATTTTCAGAATTACGTAAGTTTTTTGATTTTTTGATAAATTTCGATTTCGTGCGAATATTCGAGTATATGTCTTGAGTACATCATTTTCTTGGTTCGAATAAGTATTTGAGAAATTTTAACAATTTCGGACGTTTTTTTGATTTTTTGATAAATTTCTATTTCGTGCAATTATAAGAGTATGTGTCTTGAGTACATAATTTTCTTGGTTGGAAGAAGGTTTTGAGAAATTTTCAGAATTACGTAAGTTTTTTGATTTTTTGATAAATTTCGATTTCGTGCGAATATTCGAGTATATGTCTAGAGTACATCATTTTCTTGGTTCGAATAAGTATTTGAGAAATTTTAACAATTTCGGACGTTTTTTTGATTTTTTGATAAATTTCTATTTCGTGCAATTATAAGAGTATGTGTCTTGAGTACATAATTTTCTTGGTTGGAAGAAGGTTTTGAGAAATTTTCAGAATTACGTAAGTTTTTTGATTTTTTGATAAATTTCGATTTCGTGCGAATATTCGAGTATATGTCTTGAGTACATCATTTTCTTGGTTCGAATAAGTATTTGAGAAATTTTAACAATTTCGGACGTTTTTTTGATTTTTTGATAAATTTCTATTTCGTGCAATTATAAGAGTATGTGTCTTGAGTACATAATTTTCTTGGTTGGAAGAAGGTTTTGAGAAATTTTCAGAATTACGTAAGTTTTTTGATTTTTTGATAAATTTCGATTTCGTGCGAATATTCGAGTATATGTCTAGAGTACATCATTTTCTTGGTTCGAATAAGTATTTGAGAAATTTTAACAATTTCGGACGTTTTTTTGATTTTTTGATAAATTTCTATTTCGTGCAATTATAAGAGTATGTGTCTTGAGTACATAATTTTCTTGGTTGGAAGAAGGTTTTGAGAAATTTTCAGAATTACGTAAGTTTTTTGATTTTTTGATAAATTTCGATTTCGTGCGAATATTCGAGTATATGTCTTGAGTACATCATTTTCTTGGTTCGAATAAGTATTTGAGAAATTTTAACAATTTCGGACGTTTTTTTGATTTTTTGATAAATTTCTATTTCGTGCAATTATAAGAGTATGTGTCTTGAGTACATAATTTTCTTGGTTGGAAGAAGGTTTTGAGAAATTTTCAGAATTACGTAAGTTTTTTGATTTTTTGATAAATTTCGATTTCGTGCGAATATTCGAGTATATGTCTAGAGTACATCATTTTCTTGGTTCGAATAAGTATTTGAGAAATTTTAACAATTTCGGACGTTTTTTTGATTTTTTGATAAATTTCTATTTCGTGCAATTATAAGAGTATGTGTCTTGAGTACATAATTTTCTTGGTTGGAAGAAGGTTTTGAGAAATTTTCAGAATTACGTAAGTTTTTTGATTTTTTGATAAATTTCGATTTCGTGCGAATATTCGAGTATATGTCTTGAGTACATCATTTTCTTGGTTCGAATAAGTATTTGAGAAATTTTAACAATTTCGGACGTTTTTTTGATTTTTTGATAAATTTCTATTTCGTGCAATTATAAGAGTATGTGTCTTGAGTACATAATTTTCTTGGTTGGAAGAAGGTTTTGAGAAATTTTCAGAATTACGTAAGTTTTTTGATTTTTTGATAAATTTCGATTTCGTGCGAATATTCGAGTATATGTCTTGAGTACATCATTTTCTTGGTTCGAATAAGTATTTGAGAAATTTTAACAATTTCGGACGTTTTTTTGATTTTTTGATAAATTTCTATTTCGTGCAATTATAAGAGTATGTGTCTTGAGTACATAATTTTCTTGGTTGGAAGAAGGTTTTGAGAAATTTTCAGAATTACGTAAGTTTTTTGATTTTTTGATAAATTTCGATTTCGTGCGAATATTCGAGTATATGTCTTGAGTACATCATTTTCTTGGTTCGAATAAGTATTTGAGAAATTTTAACAATTTCGGACGTTTTTTTGATTTTTTGATAAATTTCTATTTCGTGCAATTATAAGAGTATGTGTCTTGAGTACATAATTTTCTTGGTTGGAAGAAGGTTTTGAGAAATTTTCAGAATTACGTAAGTTTTTTGATTTTTTGATAAATTTCGATTTCGTGCGAATATTCGAGTATATGTCTAGAGTACATCATTTTCTTGGTTCGAATAAGTATTTGAGAAATTTTAACAATTTCGGACGTTTTTTTGATTTTTTGATAAATTTCTATTTCGTGCAATTATAAGAGTATGTGTCTTGAGTACATAATTTTCTTGGTTGGAAGAAGGTTTTGAGAAATTTTCAGAATTACGTAAGTTTTTTGATTTTTTGATAAATTTCGATTTCGTGCGAATATTCGAGTATATGTCTTGAGTACATCATTTTCTTGGTTCGAATAAGTATTTGAGAAATTTTAACAATTTCGGACGTTTTTTTGATTTTTTGATAAATTTCTATTTCGTGCAATTATAAGAGTATGTGTCTTGAGTACATAATTTTCTTGGTTGGAAGAAGGTTTTGAGAAATTTTCAGAATTACGTAAGTTTTTTGATTTTTTGATAAATTTCGATTTCGTGCGAATATTCGAGTATATGTCTTGAGTACATCATTTTCTTGGTTCGAATAAGTATTTGAGAAATTTTAACAATTTCGGACGTTTTTTTGATTTTTTGATAAATTTCTATTTCGTGCAATTATAAGAGTATGTGTCTTGAGTACATAATTTTCTTGGTTGGAAGAAGGTTTTGAGAAATTTTCAGAATTACGTAAGTTTTTTGATTTTTTGATAAATTTCGATTTCGTGCGAATATTCGAGTATATGTCTTGAGTACATCATTTTCTTGGTTCGAATAAGTATTTGAGAAATTTTAACAATTTCGGACGTTTTTTTGATTTTTTGATAAATTTCTATTTCGTGCAATTATAAGAGTATGTGTCTTGAGTACATAATTTTCTTGGTTGGAAGAAGGTTTTGAGAAATTTTCAGAATTACGTAAGTTTTTTGATTTTTTGATAAATTTCGATTTCGTGCGAATATTCGAGTATATGTCTAGAGTACATCATTTTCTTGGTTCGAATAAGTATTTGAGAAATTTTAACAATTTCGGACGTTTTTTTGATTTTTTGATAAATTTCTATTTCGTGCAATTATAAGAGTATGTGTCTTGAGTACATAATTTTCTTGGTTGGAAGAAGGTTTTGAGAAATTTTCAGAATTACGTAAGTTTTTTGATTTTTTGATAAATTTCGATTTCGTGCGAATATTCGAGTATATGTCTTGAGTACATCATTTTCTTGGTTCGAATAAGTATTTGAGAAATTTTAACAATTTCGGACGTTTTTTTGATTTTTTGATAAATTTCTATTTCGTGCAATTATAAGAGTATGTGTCTTGAGTACATAATTTTCTTGGTTGGAAGAAGGTTTTGAGAAATTTTCAGAATTACGTAAGTTTTTTGATTTTTTGATAAATTTCGATTTCGTGCGAATATTCGAGTATATGTCTTGAGTACATCATTTTCTTGGTTCGAATAAGTATTTGAGAAATTTTAACAATTTCGGACGTTTTTTTGATTTTTTGATAAATTTCTATTTCGTGCAATTATAAGAGTATGTGTCTTGAGTACATAATTTTCTTGGTTGGAAGAAGGTTTTGAGAAATTTTCAGAATTACGTAAGTTTTTTGATTTTTTGATAAATTTCGATTTCGTGCGAATATTCGAGTATATGTCTTGAGTACATCATTTTCTTGGTTCGAATAAGTATTTGAGAAATTTTAACAATTTCGGACGTTTTTTTGATTTTTTGATAAATTTCTATTTCGTGCAATTATAAGAGTATGTGTCTTGAGTACATAATTTTCTTGGTTGGAAGAAGGTTTTGAGAAATTTTCAGAATTACGTAAGTTTTTTGATTTTTTGATAAATTTCGATTTCGTGCGAATATTCGAGTATATGTCTTGAGTACATCATTTTCTTGGTTCGAATAAGTATTTGAGAAATTTTAACAATTTCGGACGTTTTTTTGATTTTTTGATAAATTTCTATTTCGTGCAATTATAAGAGTATGTGTCTTGAGTACATAATTTTCTTGGTTGGAAGAAGGTTTTGAGAAATTTTCAGAATTACGTAAGTTTTTTGATTTTTTGATAAATTTCGATTTCGTGCGAATATTCGAGTATATGTCTTGAGTACATCATTTTCTTGGTTCGAATAAGTATTTGAGAAATTTTAACAATTTCGGACGTTTTTTTGATTTTTTGATAAATTTCTATTTCGTGCAATTATAAGAGTATGTGTCTTGAGTACATAATTTTCTTGGTTGGAAGAAGGTTTTGAGAAATTTTCAGAATTACGTAAGTTTTTTGATTTTTTGATAAATTTCGATTTCGTGCGAATATTCGAGTATATGTCTAGAGTACATCATTTTCTTGGTTCGAATAAGTATTTGAGAAATTTTAACAATTTCGGACGTTTTTTTGATTTTTTGATAAATTTCTATTTCGTGCAATTATAAGAGTATGTGTCTTGAGTACATAATTTTCTTGGTTGGAAGAAGGTTTTGAGAAATTTTCAGAATTACGTAAGTTTTTTGATTTTTTGATAAATTTCGATTTCGTGCGAATATTCGAGTATATGTCTTGAGTACATCATTTTCTTGGTTCGAATAAGTATTTGAGAAATTTTAACAATTTCGGACGTTTTTTTGATTTTTTGATAAATTTCTATTTCGTGCAATTATAAGAGTATGTGTCTTGAGTACATAATTTTCTTGGTTGGAAGAAGGTTTTGAGAAATTTTCAGAATTACGTAAGTTTTTTGATTTTTTGATAAATTTCGATTTCGTGCGAATATTCGAGTATATGTCTTGAGTACATCATTTTCTTGGTTCGAATAAGTATTTGAGAAATTTTAACAATTTCGGACGTTTTTTTGATTTTTTGATAAATTTCTATTTCGTGCAATTATAAGAGTATGTGTCTTGAGTACATAATTTTCTTGGTTGGAAGAAGGTTTTGAGAAATTTTCAGAATTACGTAAGTTTTTTGATTTTTTGATAAATTTCGATTTCGTGCGAATATTCGAGTATATGTCTTGAGTACATCATTTTCTTGGTTCGAATAAGTATTTGAGAAATTTTAACAATTTCGGACGTTTTTTTGATTTTTTGATAAATTTCTATTTCGTGCAATTATAAGAGTATGTGTCTTGAGTACATAATTTTCTTGGTTGGAAGAAGGTTTTGAGAAATTTTCAGAATTACGTAAGTTTTTTGATTTTTTGATAAATTTCGATTTCGTGCGAATATTCGAGTATATGTCTTGAGTACATCATTTTCTTGGTTCGAATAAGTATTTGAGAAATTTTAACAATTTCGGACGTTTTTTTGATTTTTTGATAAATTTCTATTTCGTGCAATTATAAGAGTATGTGTCTTGAGTACATAATTTTCTTGGTTGGAAGAAGGTTTTGAGAAATTTTCAGAATTACGTAAGTTTTTTGATTTTTTGATAAATTTCGATTTCGTGCGAATATTCGAGTATATGTCTTGAGTACATCATTTTCTTGGTTCGAATAAGTATTTGAGAAATTTTAACAATTTCGGACGTTTTTTTGATTTTTTGATAAATTTCTATTTCGTGCAATTATAAGAGTATGTGTCTTGAGTACATAATTTTCTTGGTTGGAAGAAGGTTTTGAGAAATTTTCAGAATTACGTAAGTTTTTTGATTTTTTGATAAATTTCGATTTCGTGCGAATATTCGAGTATATGTCTTGAGTACATCATTTTCTTGGTTCGAATAAGTATTTGAGAAATTTTAACAATTTCGGACGTTTTTTTGATTTTTTGATAAATTTCTATTTCGTGCAATTATAAGAGTATGTGTCTTGAGTACATAATTTTCTTGGTTGGAAGAAGGTTTTGAGAAATTTTCAGAATTACGTAAGTTTTTTGATTTTTTGATAAATTTCGATTTCGTGCGAATATTCGAGTATATGTCTTGAGTACATCATTTTCTTGGTTCGAATAAGTATTTGAGAAATTTTAACAATTTCGGACGTTTTTTTTTTTTTTGATAAATTTCTATTTCGTGCAATTATAAGAGTATGTGTCTTGAGTACATAATTTTCTTGGTTGGAAGAAGGTTTTGAGAAATTTTCAGAATTACGTAAGTTTTTTGATTTTTTGATAAATTTCGATTTCGTGCGAATATTCGAGTATATGTCTTGAGTACATCATTTTCTTGGTTCGAATAAGTATTTGAGAAATTTTAACAATTTCGGACGTTTTTTTGATTTTTTGATAAATTTCTATTTCGTGCAATTATAAGAGTATGTGTCTTGAGTACATAATTTTCTTGGTTGGAAGAAGGTTTTGAGAAATTTTCAGAATTACGTAAGTTTTTTGATTTTTTGATAAATTTCGATTTCGTGCGAATATTCGAGTATATGTCTTGAGTACATCATTTTCTTGGTTCGAATAAGTATTTGAGAAATTTTAACAATTTCGGACGTTTTTTTGATTTTTTGATAAATTTCTATTTCGTGCAATTATAAGAGTATGTGTCTTGAGTACATAATTTTCTTGGTTGGAAGAAGGTTTTGAGAAATTTTCAGAATTACGTAAGTTTTTTGATTTTTTGATAAATTTCGATTTCGTGCGAATATTCGAGTATATGTCTAGAGTACATCATTTTCTTGGTTCGAATAAGTATTTGAGAAATTTTAACAATTTCGGACGTTTTTTTGATTTTTTGATAAATTTCTATTTCGTGCAATTATAAGAGTATGTGTCTTGAGTACATAATTTTCTTGGTTGGAAGAAGGTTTTGAGAAATTTTCAGAATTACGTAAGTTTTTTGATTTTTTGATAAATTTCGATTTCGTGCGAATATTCGAGTATATGTCTTGAGTACATCATTTTCTTGGTTCGAATAAGTATTTGAGATTTTTTTGAATTCGGAAGTTTTTTTGTAAGTTTTTTGATAAATTTCGATTTCGTGCGAATATTCGAGTATATGTCTTGAGTACATCATTTTCTTGGTTCGAATAAGTATTTGAGAAATTTTAACAATTTCGGACGTTTTTTTTTTTTTGATAAATTTCTATTTCGTGCAATTATAAGAGTATGTGTCTTGAGTACATAATTTTCTTGGTTGGAAGAAGGTTTTGAGAAATTTTCAGAATTACGTAAGTTTTTTGATTTTTTGATAAATTTCGATTTCGTGCGAATATTCGAGTATATGTCTAGAGTACATCATTTTCTTGGTTCGAATAAGTATTTGAGAAATTTTAACAATTTCGGACGTTTTTTTGATTTTTTGATAAATTTCTATTTCGTGCAATTATAAGAGTATGTGTCTTGAGTACATAATTTCTTGGTTGGAAGAAGGTTTTGAGAAATTTTCAGAATTACGTAAGTTTTTTGATTTTTTGATAAATTTCGATTTCGTGCGAATATTCGAGTATATGTCTTGAGTACATCATTTTCTTGGTTCGAATAAGTATTTGAGAAATTTTAACAATTTCGGACGTTTTTTTGATTTTTTGATAAATTTCTATTTCGTGCAATTATAAGAGTATGTGTCTTGAGTACATAATTTTCTTGGTTGGAAGAAGGTTTTGAGAAATTTTCAGAATTACGTAAGTTTTTTGATTTTTTGATAAATTTCGATTTCGTGCGAATATTCGAGTATATGTCTTGAGTACATCATTTTCTTGGTTCGAATAAGTATTTGAGAAATTTTAACAATTTCGGACGTTTTTTTTGATTTTTGATAAATTTCTATTTCGTGCAATTATAAGAGTATGTGTCTTGAGTACATAATTTTCTTGGTTGGAAGAAGGTTTTGAGAAATTTTCAGAATTACGTAAGTTTTTTGATTTTTTGATAAATTTCGATTTCGTGCGAATATTCGAGTATATGTCTAGAGTACATCATTTTCTTGGTTCGAATAAGTATTTGAGAAATTTTAACAATTTCGGACGTTTTTTTTTTTTTTTGATAAATTTCTATTTCGTGCAATTATAAGAGTATGTGTCTTGAGTACATAATTTTCTTGGTTGGAAGAAGGTTTTGAGAAATTTTCAGAATTACGTAAGTTTTTTGATTTTTTGATAAATTTCGATTTCGTGCGAATATTCGAGTATATGTCTGAGTACATCATTTTCTTGGTTCGAATAAGTATTTGAGAAATTTTAACAATTTCGGACGTTTTTTTGATTTTTGATAAATTTCTATTTCGTGCAATTATAAGAGTATGTGTCTTGAGTACATAATTTTCTTGGTTGGAAGAAGGTTTTGAGAAATTTTCAGAATTACGTAAGTTTTTTGATTTTTTGATAAATTTCGATTTCGTGCGAATATTCGAGTATATGTCTTGAGTACATCATTTTCTTGGTTCGAATAAGTATTTGAGAAATTTTAACAATTTCGGACGTTTTTTTGATGTTTTGATAAATTTCTATTTCGTGCAATTATAAGAGTATGTGTCTTGAGTACATAATTTTCTTGGTTGGAAGAAGGTTTTGAGAAATTTTCAGAATTACGTAAGTTTTTTGATTTTTTGATAAATTTCGATTTCGTGCGAATATTCGAGTATATGTCTAGAGTACATCATTTTCTTGGTTCGAATAAGTATTTGAGAAATTTTAACAATTTCGGACGTTTTTTTGATTTTTTGATAAATTTCTATTTCGTGCAATTATAAGAGTATGTGTCTTGAGTACATAATTTTCTTGGTTGGAAGAAGGTTTTGAGAAATTTTCAGAATTACGTAAGTTTTTTGATTTTTTGATAAATTTCGATTTCGTGCGAATATTCGAGTATATGTCTTGAGTACATCATTTTCTTGGTTCGAATAAGTATTTGAGAAATTTTAACAATTTCGGACGTTTTTTTGATGTTTTTTGATAAATTTCTATTTCGTGCAATTATAAGAGTATGTGTCTTGAGTACATAATTATCTTGGTTGGAAGAAGGTTTTGAGAAATTTTCAGAATTACGTAAGTTTTTTGATTTTTTGATAAATTTCGATTTCGTGCGAATATTCGAGTATATGTCTAGAGTACATCATTTTCTTGGTTCGAATAAGTATTTGAGAAATTTTAACAATTTCGGACGTTTTTTTGATTTTTTGATAAATTTCTTTTCGTGCAATTATAAGAGTATGTGTCTTGAGTACATAATTTTCTTGGTTGGAAGAAGGTTTTGAGAAATTTTCAGAATTACGTAAGTTTTTTGATTTTTTGATAAATTTCGATTTCGTGCGAATATTCGAGTATATGTCTTGAGTATATCATTTTCTTGGTTCGAATAAGTATTTGAGAAATTTTAACAATTTCGGACGTTTTTTTGATTTTTGATAAATTTCTATTTCGTGCAATTATAAGAGTATGTGTCTTGAGTACATAATTTTCTTGGTTGGAAGAAGGTTTTGAGAAATTTTCAGAATTACGTAAGTTTTTTGATTTTTTGATAAATTTCGATTTCGTGCGAATATTCGAGTATATGTCTTGAGTACATCATTTTCTTGGTTCGAATAAGTATTTGAGAAATTTTAACAATTTCGGACGTTTTTTTGATTTTTTGATAAATTTCTATTTCGTGCAATTATAAGAGTATGTGTCTTGAGTACATAATTTTCTTGGTTGGAAGAAGGTTTTGAGAAATTTTCAGAATTACGTAAGTTTTTTGATTTTTTGATAAATTTCGATTTCGTGCGAATATTCGAGTATATGTCTTGAGTACATCATTTTCTTGGTTCGAATAAGTATTTGAGAAATTTTAACAATTTCGGACGTTTTTTTGATTTTTTGATAAATTTCTATTTCGTGCAATTATAAGAGTATGTGTCTTGAGTACATAATTTTCTTGGTTGGAAGAAGGTTTTGAGAAATTTTCAGAATTACGTAAGTTTTTTGATTTTTTGATAAATTCCGATTTCGTGCGAATATTCGAGTATATGTCTAGAGTACATCATTTTCTTGGTTCGAATAAGTATTTGAGAAATTTTAACAATTTCGGACGTTTTTTTTGATTTTTTGATAAATTTCTATTTCGTGCAATTATAAGAGTATGTGTCTTGAGTACATAATTTTCTTGGTTGGAAGAAGGTTTTGAGAAATTTTCAGAATTACGTAAGTTTTTTGATTTTTTGATAAATTTCGATTTCGTGCGAATATTCGAGTATATGTTTTGAGTACATCATTTTCTTGGTTCGAATAAGTATTTGAGAAATTTTAACAATTTCGGACGTTTTTTTGATGTTTTGATAAATTTCTATTTCGTGCAATTATAAGAGTATGTGTCTTGAGTACATTGTTATCTTGGTTGGAAGAAGGTTTTGAGAAATTTTCAGAATTACGTAAGTTTTTTGATTTTTTGATAAATTCCGATTTCGTGCGAATATTCGAGTATATGTCTAGAGTACATCATTTTCTTGGTTCGAATAAGTATTTGAGAAATTTTAACAATTTCGGACGTTTTTTTGATTTTTTGATAAATTTCTTTTTCGTGCAATTATAAGAGTATGTGTCTTGAGTAAATAATTTTCTTGGTTGGAAGAAGGTTTTGAGAAATTTTCAGAATTACGTAAGTTTTTTGATTTTTTGATAAATTTCGATTTCGTGCGAATATTCGAGTATATGTCTTGAGTACATCATTTTCTTGGTTCGAATAAGTATTTGAGAAATTTTAACAATTTCGGACGTTTTTTTGATTTTTTGATAAATTTCTATTTCGTGCAATTATAAGAGTATGTGTCTTGAGTACATAATTTTCTTGGTTGGAAGAAGGTTTTGAGAAATTTTCAGAATTACGTAAGTTTTTTGATTTTTTGATAAATTCCGATTTCGTGCGAATATTCGAGTATATGTCTAGAGTACATCATTTTCTTGGTTCGAATAAGTATTTGAGAAATTTTAACAATTTCGGACGTTTTTTTGATTTTTTGATAAATTTCTATTTCGTGCAATTATAAGAGTATGTGTCTTGAGTACATAATTTTCTTGGTTGGAAGAAGTTTTGAGAAATTTTCAGAATTACGTAAGTTTTTTGGATTTTTGATAAATTCGATTTCGTGCGAATATTCGAGTATATGTTTTGAGTATATTATTTTCTTGGTTCGAATAAGTATTTGAGAAATTTTAACAATTCGGACGTTTTTTTGATGTTTTGATAAATTTCTATTTCGTTGCAATTATAAAGTATAGTCTTGGAGTACATTGTAATAAATGAATTATCATAGATGATGAATTAAAGAATTCTTTAATGAGAATAATGATATCTGATTCTGAATCACAGTCAGAAGATAATTCTCAACATACATCCGAAGATGATAGGTGTGATGGACAATGTAATTACTACAAAACACTTGGTCAAAGAAATGGTCTTTGTGTTCTTAATAAAGAAGAAATTTGATTCGTGATCTAATAGATCAACTGATGATCCGATTGTCAAAAAAAGATAATTGAAAATTATCTAGACATTCGAAACAAAAAATGAAAGATTTCAGAATAATAATTCTGAGAGTCAAATCAAAGAACCAGTGAAATATAATCTGAATGGTATCCTAAAGAGAGGAAGACAAAACGAAACTAAAATTGAAGTTTCTACAAATGATTTAAAAGGAGAAATAAATATTCTTAAAAAAGAAATACAAGATTTAAAATCTAGAGTTACATTTTTAGAATGTTCTGACTCTAAAAATAATGATGATCCAGAGAAGGAAGAAACTAATAAGTTAGGAGATGTAACATATTTAAATATGATAGATAGAGTTATAACTCATAAATGGTACATTAAAATCCTTATTATTGTTTCATAAGGAAATTCTTTATCTGCCATTGCTATGTAGATTCTGGTGCAGATTTAAACTGTATAAATGAAGGGTTAATACCCTCGAGATACTTTGAAAAAGACAACTGAAATACTTAATGCTGCAGATGGTAGAAAACTTTTGGTTAATTATAAATTATCAAATACTGCTGTTTGTAATAAAGGTATTTGTCTTGAAATGCCATTTATAATGGTTAAAAATCTTTCTCACGATGTTATTCTTGGAATCCATTTCTACATATGCTATATCCTATAAGTAGTATAGATAGTGATGGTATAACAAGTCAGATTAGTGGTCATGAGATAATATTCTCTTTTATTACTAAACCAAGGTCTCATGAGGTTAATAATCTCAAACGAAGATCAAAAGGAAAGAAAAATTTCTTAACTCTTTATCAGAAGAGGTTAAGTATTCTGTTATTGATGAAAGGCTAAAGAGTCTGGAGTACAAAGAAGAATAAAGATTCTTCAAGAAAAAATAGAAAAAGAAATATGTTCAGAGATTCTAAAAGGAATAAAAATATTATTACACTTCCTTCGAAAATTCCTAAAAGGAATAAACATACTATTACACTTCCTTATATTAAAGAATTTAAGGAAGAACAGATTCTAACAAAGGCTAGACCTATAGCTATGGGGCCAAAGCACCTCGAGATACGTAAAAAGGATCTTTTAAGTAGATTATACTCTGCTAAGATTATGTCTA
Organism: Haberlea rhodopensis; assembly: GCA_907163345.1. NCBI lineage: Eukaryota > Viridiplantae > Streptophyta > Magnoliopsida > Lamiales > Gesneriaceae > Haberlea > Haberlea rhodopensis. Next base: position 87,040 of record CAJQUN010000953.1, read on the forward strand.
AATTTGACATGAAATCAGGATTTTGGCAAATTCAAATTGCTGAAAAAGATAAGTATAAGACAGCATTTACGGTTCCTTTCGGACACTACGAATGGAATGTAATGTCTTTTGGACTTAAGAATGCTCCATCAGAATTTCAAAAGATAAATATTTTTAATGCTTATTCAGCATTTATAATTGTCTACATCAATGATGTTCTAATTTTCTCTACAGATATAGAACAACACTTTAAACATCTTAATATCTTTCTTAAAGTTGTCACTCAAGCTGGACTTGTAGTGTCACAAAGAAAAATAAAACTTTTTCAAACAAAGATAAGATTTTAGGACATGAAATTGTTCATGGCACAATATTTCCTATAGATAAAGCATAATATTTGCTGATAAATTTCCAGATAAAACTATTGATAAAAATCAATTACAAGTATTTTGAGGAAACATACAATATGTTTCGAAATTATATAAAAACATATATAATTATTCTTATAGAATATTTGATATAATAAAACAATGTTATTTGGCTCATAAGAGAAATTTTCAAAATTACGTAAGTTTTTTGATTTCTTGATAAATTCCGATTTCGTGCAAATATTCGAGTATATGTCTAGAGTACATCATTTTCTTGGTTCGAATAAGTATTTGAGAAATTTTAAACAATTTCGGACGTGTTTTTTGTGTTTTTGATAAATTTCTTTTTCGTGCAATTATAAGAGTATGTGTCTTGAGTAAATAATTTTCTTGGTTGGAAAAGGCTTTGGGAAATTTTCAGAATTACGTAAGTTTTTTGATTTTTTGATAAATTTCGATTTCGTGCGAATATTCAAGTATATATTTTGAGTATATCATTTTCTTGGTTCGAATAAGTATTGAGAAATTCTAACAATTTCGGATGTTTTTTTGATGTTTTGATAAATTTATATTTCGTGCAATTATAAGAGTATGTGTCTTGAGTACATTGTTATCTTGGTTGGAAGAAGGTTTTGAGAAATTTTCAAAATTACGTATGTTTTTTGATTTTTTGATAAATTCCGATTTCGTGCGAATATTCGAGTATATGTCTAGAGTACACCATTTTCTTGGTTCGAATAAGTATTTGAGAAACTGTAACAATTTTGGACGTTTTTTTTTATTCTTTGATAAATTTCTTTTTCTTGCAATTATAAAAGTATGTGTCTTGAGTAAATAATTTTCTTGGTTGGAAGAAGGTTTTGAGAAATTTTCAGAAATTACGTAAGTTTTTTGATTTTTGATAAATTTCGATTTCGTGCGAATATTCGAGTATATGTTTTGAGTATATCATTTTCTTGGTTCGAATAAGTATTTGAGAAATTTTAACAATTTCGGACGTTTTTTTGATGTTTTGATAAATTTCTATTCGTGCAAATATAATAGTATGTATCTTGAGTACATTGTTATCTTGGTTGGAAGACGGTTTTGAGAAATTTTCAGAATTACATAAGTTTTTTGATTTTTTGATAAATTCCGATTTCGTGAGAATATTCGAGTATATGTCTAGAGTACATAATTTTCCTGGTTCGAATACGTATTTGAGAAATTTTAACAATTTCGGTCTTTTTTTTGATGTTTTGATAAATTTCATTTCGTGCAATTATAAGAGTATGTGTCTTGAGTACATTGTTTTCTTGGTTGGAAGAAGGTTTTGAGAAATTTTCAGAAATTACGTAAGTTTTTTGATTTTTTGATAAATTTCGATTTCGTGCGAATATTCGAGTATATGTCTAGAGTACATCATTTTCTTGGTTCGAATAAGTATTTGAGAAATTTTAACAATTTCGGACGTGTTTTTTGTCTTTTTGTTAAATTTCTTTTTCGTGCAATTATAAGAGTATGTGTCTTGAGTAAATAATTTTCTTGGTTGGAAAAGGCTTTGGGAAATTTTCAGAATTACGTAAGTTTTTGGATTTTTTGATAAATTTCGATTTCGTGCCAATATTCGAGTATAAGTCTTGTGTACATAATTTTCTTGGTTGAAAGAAGGTTTTGAGAAATTTTCAGAATTACGTAAGTCTTTTGATTTTTTGATAAATTTCGATTTCGTGCGAATATTCGAGTATAAGTCTTGTGTAGATCATTTTCTTGGTTCGAATAAGTATTTGAGAAATTTTACCAATTTCAGACGTGTTTTTGATGTTTTGATAAATTTCTATTTCGTGCAATTATAAGAGTATGTGTCTTGATTACATTGTTATCTTGGTTGGAAGAAGGTTTTGAGTAATTTTCAAAATTACGTTAGTTTTTTGATTTTTGGATAAATTCCGAATTCGTGCGAATATTCGAGTATATGTCTAGAGTACATCATTTCTTGGTTCGAATAAGTATTTGAGAAACTGTAACAATTTCGGACGTTTTTTTTTTATTTTTTGATAAATTTCTTTTTCTTGAAATTATAAAAGTATGTGTCTTGAGTAAATAATTTCTTGGTTGGAAGAAGGTTTTGAGAAATTTTCAGAAATTACGTAAGTTTTTTGATTTTTTGATAAATTTCGATTTCGTGCGAATATTCGAGTATATGTTTTGAGTATATCATTTTCTTGGTTCGAATAAGTATTTGAGAAATTTTAACAATTTCGGACGTTTTTTCGATGTTTTGATAAACTTCATTTCGTGCAATTATAAGAGTATGTGTCTTGAGTACATTGTTATCTTGGTTGGAAGAAGGTTTTGAACGTAAGTTTTTTGATTTTTTGATAAATTCCGATTTCGTGCGAATATTCGAGTATATGTCTAGAATACTTCATTTTCTTGGTTCGAATAAGTATTTGAGAATTTTAACAATTTCGGATGTGTTTTTTGTGTTTTTGATAAATTTCTTTTTCGTGCAATTATAAGAGTATGTGTCTTGAGTAAATAATTTTCTTGGTTTGAAAAGGCTTTGGGAAATTTTCAGAATTACGTAAGTTTTTTGATTTTTTGATAAATTTCGATTTCGTGCGAATATTCGAGTATAAGTCTTGTGTAGATCATTTTCTTGGTTCGAATAAGTATTTGAGAAATTTTAACAATTTCGGACGTATTTTTTATTTTTTGATAAATTTCTATTTCGTGCAATTATAAAAGTATGTGTCTTGAGTACATAATTTTCTTGGTTGGAAGAAGGTTTTGAAAATTTTCAGAATTACATAAGTTTTTTGATTTTTGATAAATTCAGATTTCGTGCGAATATTCGAGTATATGTCTAGAGTACATCATTTTCCTTGGTTCGAATACGTATTTTAGAAATTTTAACAATTTCCGACGTTTTTTTTGATTTTTTGATAAATTTCTTTTCCGTGCAATTATAAGAGTGTGTCTTGAGTAAATAATTTTCTTGGTTGGAAGAAAGTTTTGAGAAATTTTCAGAAATTACATAAGTTTTTTGATTTTTTGATAAATTTCGATTTCGTGCGAATATTCGAGTATATGTTTTGAGTATATCATTTTCTTGGTTCGAATAAGTATTGAGAAATTTTAATAATTTCAGACGTTTTTTGATGTTTAGATAAATTTCTATTTCGTGCAATTATAAGAGTATGTGTCTTGAGTACATTGTTATCTTGGTTGGAAGAAGGTTTTGAGAAATTTTCAAAATTACGTAAGTTTTTTGATTTCTTGATAAATTCGATTTCGTGCGAATATTCGTGTATATGTCTAGAGTGCATCATTTTCTTGGTTCGAATAAGTATTTGAGAAATTTTAACAATTTCGGACGTTTTTTTTGATATTTTGATAAATTTCTATTTGTGCAATTATAAGAGTATGTGTCTTGAGTACATTGTTATCTTGGTTGGAAAAAGGTTTTGAGAAATTTTCAAAATTACTTAAGTATTTTGATTTTTTGATAAATTTCTATTTCGTGCGAATATTCAAGTATATGTTTTCAGTAAATCATTTTCTTGGTTCGAATAAGTATTTGAGAAATTTTAACAATTTCGGACGTTTTTTTGATGTTTTGATAAATTTCTATTTCGTGTAATTATAAGAGTATGTGTGTTGAGTGCATTGTTATCTTGTTGGAAGAAGGTTTTGAGAAATTTTCAGAATTACATATGTTTATTGATTTTTTGATAAATTCCGATTTCGTGAGAATATTCGAGTATATGTCTAGAGTACATCATTTTCTTGGTTCGAATACGTATTTGAGAAATTTTAACAATTTCATACGTTTTTTTTGATGTTCTGATAAATTTAATTTCGTGCAATTATAAGAGTATGTGTCTTGAATAAATAATTTTCTTGGTTGGAAGAAGGTTTTGAGAAATTTTCAGAAATTACGTAAGTTTTTCGATTTTTTGATAAATTTCGATTTCGTGCGAATATTCGAGTATATGTTTTGAGTATATCATTTTCTTGGTTCGAATAAGTATTGAGAAATTTTAATAATTTCAGACGTTTTTTTGATGTTTAGATAAATTTCTATTTCGTGCAATTATAAGAGTATGTGTCTTGAGTACATTGTTATCTTGGTTGGAAGAAGGTTTTGAGAAATTTTCAAAATTACGTAAGTTTTTTGATTTCTTGATAAATTCGATTTCGTGCGAATATTCGTGTATATGTCTAGAGTGCATCATTTTCTTGGTTCGAATAAGTATTTGAGAAATTTTAACAATTTCAGACGTGTTTTTTGTGTTTTTGATAAATTTCTTTTTCGTGCAATTATAAGAGTATGTGTCTTGAGTAAATAATTTTTGGTTGGAAAAGGATTTGGGAAATTTTCAGAATTACGTAAGTTTTTTGATTTTTTGATAAATTTTGATTTCGTGCGAATATTCAAGTATATATTTTGAGTATATCATTTTCTTGGTTCGAATAAGTATTTGAGAAATTTGAACAATTTCGGATGTTTTTTTTATGTTTTGAATAATTTATATTTCGTGCAATTATAAGAGTATGTGTCTTCAGTACATTGTTATCTTGGTTGGAAGAAGGTTTTGAGAAATTTTCAAAATCACGTAAGTTTTTTGATTTTTTGATAAATTTCGATTTCGTTCGAATATTCGAGGATTTGTTTTGAGTATATCATTTTCTTGGTTCGAATAAGTATTTGAGAAATTTTAACAATTTCGGATGTTTTTTTTATGTTTGGAATAATTTATATTTCGTGCAATTATAAGAGTATGTGTCTTGAGTACATTGTTATCTTGGTTGGAATAAGGTTTTGAGAAATTTTCAAAATTACGTAAGTTTTTTGATTTTTTGATAAATTCCGATTTCGTGCGAATATTCGAATATATGTCTAGAGTACATCATTTTCTTGGTTCGAATAAGTATTTGAGAAACTATAACAATTTCGGACGTTTTTTTGATTTTTTGATAAATTTCTTTTTCTTGCAATTCTAAGAGTATGTGTTTTGAGTAAATAATTTTCTTGGTTGGAAGAAGGTTTTGAGAAATTTTCAGAAATTACGTAAGTTTTTTGATTTTTTGATAAATTTCGATTTCGTGCGAATATTCGAGTATATGTTTGATTATATCATTTTCTTGGTTCGAATAAGTATTTGAGAAATTTTAACAATTTCGATCGTTTTTTTTTTATGTTTTGATAAATTTCTATTTCGTGCAATTATAAGTGTATGTATCTTGAGTACATTGTTATCTTGGTTGGAAGAAGGTTTTGAGAAATTTTCAGAATTACATAAGTTTTTTGATTTTTTGATAAATTCTGATTTCGTGAGAATATTCGAGTATATGTCTAGAGTACATCATTTTCTTGGTTCGAATAAGTATTTGAGAAATTTTAACAATTTCGGACTTTTTTTTGATGTTTTGATAAATTTCATTTCGTGCAATTATAAGAGTATGTTTCTTGAGTACATTGTTATCTTGGTTGGAAGAAGGTTTTGAGAAATTTTCAGAATTACGTAAGTTTTCTGATTTTTTGATAAATTCCGATTTCGTGCGAATATTCGAGTATATGACTAGAGTACATCATTTTCTTGGTTCGAACAAGTATTTGAGAAATTTTAACAATTTCGGACGTTTTTTTGATTTTTTGATAAATTTCTATTTCGTCCAATTATAATAGTATGTTTCTTGGGTACATAATTTTCTTGGTTGGAAGAAGGTTTTGTGAAATTTTCAGAAAATACGTAAGTTTTTTGATTTTTTGATAAATTTCGATTTCGTGCGAATATTCCAGTATATGTCTTGTGTACATCATTTTCTTGGTTCAAATAAGTATTTGAGAAATTTTTACAATTTCGGACGTTTTTTTTTATTTTTTGATAAATTTCTATTTCATGCAATTATAAGAGTATGTGTCTTGAGTACATAATTTTCTTGGTTGGAAGAAGGTTTTGAGAAATTTTCAAAATTACGTAAGTTTTATGATTTTTTGATAAATTTCGATTTCGTGCGAATATTCGAGTATATATCTTGAATAAATCATTTTCTTTGTTTGAATAAGTATTTGAGAAATTTTAACAATTTCAGTTGTTTTTTAGATTTTTTGATAAATTTCTATTTCGTGTAATTATAAGAGTTTGAGTCTTGAGTACATAATTATATTGGTTGGAAGAAGGTTTTGAGAAATTACGTAAGTTTTTTGATTTTTTGATAAATTCCGATTTCGTGCGAATATTCGAGTATATTCTAGAGTACATCATTTTCTTGGTTCGAATAAGTATTTGAGAAATTGTAACAATTTCGGATGTTATTTTGATTTTTTGATAAATTTCTTTTTCGTGCTAATATTCGAGTATATGTCTTGTGTACATTTTCTTGGTTCGAATAAGTATTTGAGAAATTTTAACAATTTCGGACGTTTTTTTTATTTTTTGATAAATTTCTATTTCGTGCAATTATAAAAGTATGTGTCTTGAGTTAATAATTTTCTTGGTTGGAAGAAGGTTTGAGAAATTTTCAAAATTACGTAAGTTTTTTGATTTTTTGATAAATTCCGATTTCGTGCGAATATTCGAGTATATTATTAGAGTACATCATTTTTCTTGGTTCGAATAAGTATTTGAGAAATTTTAACAATTTCGGACGGTTTTTTTGATTTTATGATAAATTTTTATTTCGAGCAATTATAACAGTATGTCTCTTGGGTACATAATTTTCTTGGTTGGAAGAAGGTTTTGAGAAATTTTCAGAAAATACGTAAGTTTTTTGATTTTATGATAAATTTCGATTTCGTGCGAATATTCCAGTATATGTCTTGTGTACATCATTTTCTTGGTTCGATTAAGTATTTGAGAAATTTTAACAATTTCGGACGTTTTTTTTATTTTTTTATAAATTTCTATTTCATGCAATTTATAAGAGTATGTGTCTTGAGTACATAATTTTCTTGGTTGGAAGAAGGTTTTGAGAAATTTTTAGAATTATCGTAAGTTTTTTGATTTTTTGACAAATTTTGATTCCGTGCTAATATTCGAGTATATGTCTTGAGTAAATCATTTTCTTGGTTCGAATAAGTATTGAGAAATTTTAACAATTTCAGTTGTTTTTTGATTTTTTGATAAATTTCTATTTCGTACAATTATAAGAGTATGTGTCTTGAGTACATAATTTATTGTTTGGAAGAAGGTTTTGAGAAATTACGTAAGTTTTTTTGATTTTTGATAAATTCCGATTGCGTGCGAATATTCGAGTATATTTTAGAGTACATCATTTTCTTGTGGTTCGAATAAGTATTTGAGAAATTGTTACAATTTCGGACGTTTTTTTTGATTTTTTGATAAATTTCTTTTTCATGCAATTATAAGAATATGTGTCTTGAGTAAATAATTTTCTCAAAACCTTCTTCCAACCATGAAAATTTCTCAAAACCTTCTTCCAACCATGAAAATTATTAACTCAAGACACATACTCTTATAATTGCACGAAAAGAAATTTATCAAAAATCAAAAAAACGTCAGAAATTGTTACAAGTTTCTCAAATACTTATTCGAACCAAGAAAATGATGTACTCTAGACATATACTCGAATATTCGCCCGAAATCGGAATTTATCAAAAAAATTAAAAAAACTTACGTAATTTTGAAAATTCTCAAACCTTCTTCCAACCAAGATAACAATGTACTCAAGACACATACTCTTATAATTGCACGAAATGAAATTTATCAAAACATCAAAAAAAGTCCGAAATTGTTAAAATTTCTCAAATACTTATTCGAACCAAGAAAATGATATACTCAAAACATATACTCGAATATTCGCACGAATCGAAATTTATCAAAAAAAATCAAAAAACTTACGTAATTTCTGAAAAAATTGTCAAAACCTTCTTCCAACCAAGAAAATTATTTACTCAGACACATACTCTTATAATTGCACGAAATAGAAAATTTATCAAAAACTCAAAAAACACGTCCGAAATTGTTAAAATTATGTACTCAAGACACATACTCTTATAATTGCACGAAATGAAATATATCAAACATCAAAAAAAAACGTCCGAAATTGTTAAAAATTTCTCAAATACTTATTCCGATCCAAGAAAATGATATACTCAAAACATATACTCGATATTCGCACTAAATCGAAATTTATAAAAAATCAAAAAACTTATGTAATTCTGAAAATTTCTCAAACCTTCTTCCAACCAAGATAACAATGTACTCAAGACACATACTATTATAATTGCAAGAAATAGAAATTTATCAAAACATCAAAAAAAACGTCCGAAATTGTTAAAATTTCTCAAATACTTATTCGAACCAAGAAAATGATCTACACAAGACTTATAATCGAATATTCGCACGAAATAGAAATTTATCAAAAAATCAAAAAAACTTACATAATTCTGAAAATTTCCAAAAGCCATTTTCCAACCAAGAAAATTATTTACTCAAGACACATACTCTTATAATTGCACGAAAAAGAAATTTATCATAAACAACAAAAAATTTTAAATTGTTAAAATTTATCAAATACTTATTCGAACCAAGAAAATGATGTACTCTAGACATATACTCGAATATTCGCACGAAATCGGAATTTATCAAAAAATCAAAAAAACTTACGTATATTTGAAAATTTCTCAAAATCTTCTTCCAACCAAGATAACAATGTACTCAAGACACATACTCTTATAATTGCGAGAAATAGAAATTTATCAAAACATCAAAAAAAACGTCTGAAATTGTTATAATTTCTCAAATACTTATTCGAACCAAGAAAATGATGTACACAAGACATATACTCTAATATTCGCATGAAATCGAAATTTATCAAAAAATCAAAAAACTTACGTAATTTTTGAAAATTTCTCAAAACCTTCTTCCAACCAAGAAAATTATTTACTCAAGACACATACTCTTATAATTGCACGAAAAAGAAATTTATCAAAAAATAAAAAAAAAACGTCCGAAATTGTTAAAATTTCTCAAATACTTATTCGAACCAAGAAAATGATGTACTCTAGACATATACTCGAATATTCGCACGAAATCGGAATTTATCAAAAAATCAAAAAAACTAACGTAATTTGAAAATTCTCAAAACCTTCTTCCAACCAAGATAACAATGTACTCAAGACACATACTATTATAATTGCACAAAATAGAAATTTATCAAAACATCAAAAAAACGTCCGAAATTGTTAAAATTTCTCAAATACTTATTCGAACCAAGAAATGATATACTCAAAACATATACTCTATATTCGCACGAAATCGAAATTTATCAAAAAATCAAAAAAACTTACGTAATTTCTGAAACATTTCTCAAAACCTTCTTCCAACCAAGAAAATTATGTACTCAAGACACATACTCTTATAATTGCACGAATAGAAATTTATCAAAAAATCAAAAAAAATGTCCGAAATTGTCAAAGTTTCTCAAATACTTATTCGAACCAAGAAAATGATGTACTCTAGACATATACTCGAATATTCGCACGAAATCGGAATTTATCAAAAAATCAAAAAACTTACGTAATTTCTGAAAATTTCTCAAAACCTTCTTCCAACCAAATAAAATATGTACTCAAGACACATACTCTTATAATTGCAAGAAATAGAAATTTATCAAAAAATCAAAAAAAAAGACCGAAATTGTTAAAATTTCTCAAATACTTATTCGAACCAAGAAAATGATATACTCGAACATATACTCGAATATTCGCAACGAAAATCGGAATTTATCAAAAAATCAAAAAACCTTACGTAATTTCTGAAAATTTCTCAAAACCATCTTCCAACCAAGTAACAATGTGCTCAAGACACATACTCTTATAATTGCACGAAATAGATATTTATCAAAACATCAAAAAAACGTCCGAAATTGTTAAAATTTCTCAAATACGTATTCGAACCAAGAAAATGATGTACTCTAGACATATACTCGAATATTGTCATGAAATCCGAATTTATCAAAAAATCAAAAAACTTAATGTAATTCCTGAAAATTTCTTAAAAACCTTCTTCCAACAAAGATAACAATGTACTCAAGACACATACTCTTATAATTGCACGAAATATAAATTTATCAAAACTTCAAAAAAAAACTCTGAAATTGTTAAAATTTTCTCAAATACTTATTCGAACCAAGAAAATGATATACCTCAAAACATATACTCGAATATTCGCACGAAATCGAAATTTATCAAAAAATCAAAAAACTTACGTAATTCTGAAATTTTCTCAAAACCTTCTTCCAACCAAGAAAATTATTTACTCAAGACACATACTCTTATAATTGCACGAAATAGAAATTTATCAAAAAATAAAAAAAAACGTCCGAAATTGTTAAAATTTCTCAAATACTTATTCGAACCAAGAAAATGATGTACTCTAGACATATACTCGAATATTCGCACGAAATCGGAATTTATCAAAAAATCAAAAAACTTACGTAATTCTGAAAATTTCTCAAAACCTTCTTCCAACCAAGATAATATGTACTCAAGACACATACTCTTATAATTGTACGAAATAGAAATTTATCAAAACATCAAAAAAACGTCCGAAATTGTTAAAATTTCTCAAATACTTATTCGAACCAAGAAAATGATGTACTCAAAACATATACTCGAATATTCGCACGAAATCGGAATTTATCAAAAAATCAAAAAACTTACGTAATTTCTGAAAATTTCTCAAAACCTTCTTCCAACCAAGAAAATTATGTACTCAAGACACATACCTCTTATACTTGCACGAAAATAGAATTTATCAAAAAATAAATAAAAACGTCCGAAATTGTTAAAATTTCTCAATACTTATTCGAACCAAGAAATGAGGTACTCTAGACCATATACTCTGAATATTCGCACGAATCGGATTTATCAAAAATCAAAAAACTTACGTAATTTCTGAAAATTTCTCAAAACCTTCTTCCAACCAATAAAATATTATTACTCAAGACACATAATCTTATAATTGCACGAAATAGAATTTACAAAAAATCAAAAAAAAACTTCCGAAATTGTTAAAAATTCTCAAATACTTATTCGAACCAAGAAAATGATGTACTCTAGACATATACTCGAATATTCGCACGAATGGAATTTATCAAAAAATCAAAAAACTTACGTAATTTCTGAAAATTTCTCAAAACCTTCTTCCAACAAAGAAAATTATTACTCAAGACACCATCTCTTATAATTGCAAACGGAATAGAAATTTATCAAAAAATAAAAAAAACGTCCGAAATTGTTAAAATTTCTCAAATACTTATTCGAACCAAGAAAATGATGTACTCTAGACATATACTCGAATATTCGCTACGAAATCGAAATTTATCAAAAAATCAAAAAACTTACGTAATTCTGAAAATTTCTCAAAACCTTCTTCCAACCAAGATAACAATGTACTCAAGACACATACTCTTATAATTGCACGAAATAGAAATTTATCAAAACATCAAAAAAACGTCCGAAATTGTTAAAATTTCTCAAATACTTATTCGAACCAAGAAAAGTGATAGTACTCAAGACATATACTCGAATATTCGCACGAAATCGAGAATTTATCAAAAAATCAAAAAACTTACGTAATTCTGAAAATTTCTCAAAACCTTCTTCCAACCAAGAAAATTATGTACTCAAGACACATACTCTTATAATTGCACGAAATAGAAATTTATCAAAAAATAAAAAAAAAACGTCCGAAATTGTTAAAATTTCTCAAATACTTATTCGAACCAAGAAAATGATGTACTCTAGACATATACTCGAATATTCGCACGAAATCGAATTTATCAAAAAATCAAAAAACTTACGTAATTCTGAAAATTTCTCAAAACCTTCTTCCAACCAATAAAATTATGTACTAAAGACACATACTCTTATAATTGCACGAAATAGAAATTTATCAAAAAATCAAAAAAAACGTCCGAAATTGTTAAAATTTCTCAAATACTTATTCGAACCAAGAAAATGATGTACTCTAAGACATATACTCGAATATTCGCACGAAATCGAATTTATCAAAAAATCAAAAACTTACGTAATTCTGAAAATTTCTCAAACCTTCTTCCAACCAAGATAACAATGTACTCAAGACACATACTCTTATAATTGCACGAAATAGAAATTATCAAAACATACAAAAAAACGTCCGAAATTGTTAAAATTTCTCAAATACTTATTCGAACCAAGAAAATGATGTACTCTAAGACATATACTCGAATATTCGCACTGAAATCGAAATTTATCAAAAAATCAAAAAACTTACGTAATTTCTGAAAATTTCTCAAAACCTTCTTCCAACCAAGAAAATTATGTACTCAAGACACATACTCTTATAATTGCACGAAAATAGAAATTTATCAAAAATAAAAAAAAAAAACGTCCGAAATTGTTAAAATTTCTCAAATACTTATTCGAACTAAGAAAATGATGTACTCTAGACATATACTCGAATATTCGCACGAAAATCGGAAATTTATCAAAAAATCAAAAAACTACGTAATTTTGAAAATTTCTCAAAACCTTCTTCCAACCAAGATAACATATGTACTCAAGACACATACTATTGTAATTGCACGAAAATAGAAATTTATCAAAACATCAAAAAAAACGTCCGAAATTGTTAAAATTTCTCAAATACTTATTCGAAGCAAGAAAATGATATACTCAAGACATATACTCGTAATATTCGCACGAAATCGAAATTTATCAAAAAATCAAAAAACTTACGTAATTCTGAAAATTTCTCAAAACCTTCTTCCAACCAAGAAAATTATGTACTCAAGACACATACTCTTATAATTGCACGAAATAGAAATTTATCAAAAAATCAAAAAAAACGTCCGAAATTGTTAAAATTTCTCAAATACTTATTCGAACCAAGAAAATGATGTACTCTAGACATATACTCGAATATTCGCACGAAATCGGAATTTATCAAAAAATCAAAAAACTTACGTAATTTCTGAAAATTTCTCAAACCTTCTTCCAACCAATAAAATTATGTACTCAAGACACATACTCTTATAATTGCACGAAATAGAAATTTATCAAAAATAAAAAAAAAGTCCGAAATTGTTAAAATTTCTCAAATACTTATTCGAACCAAGAAAATGATGTACTCTAAACATATACTCGAATATTCGCACGAAATCGGAATTTATCAAAAAATCAAAAAACTTACGTAATTCTGAAAATTTCTCAAAACCTTCTTTCCAACCAATAAAATTATGTACTCAAGACACATACTCTTATAATTGCACGAAATAGAAATTTATCAAAACAATAAAAAAAACGTCCGAAATTGTTAAATTTCTCAAATACTTATTCGAACCAAGAAATGATATACTCAAAACATATACTCTAATATTCGCACGAAATCGAAATTTATCAAAAAATCAAAAAACTTACGTAATTTCTGAAAATTTCTCAAAACCTTCTTCCAACCAAGAAAATTATGTACTCAAGACACATACTCTTATAATTGCACGAAATAGAAATTTATCAAAAAATCAAAAAAAAAGTCCGAAATTGTTAAAATTTCTCAAATACTTATTCGAACCAAGAAAATGATGTACTCTAGACATATACTCGAATATTCGCACGAAATCGGAATTTATCAAAAAATCAAAAAACTTACGTAATTCTGAAAATTTCTCAAAACCTTCTTCCAACCAAGAAAATTATGTACTCAAGACACATACTCTTATAATTGCACGAAATAGAAATTTATCAAAAAATAAAAAAAACGTCCGAAATTGTTAAAATTTCTCAAATACTTATTCGAACCAAGAAAATGATGTACTCTAAGACATATACTCGAATATTCGCACGAAATCGAATTTATCAAAAAATCAAAAAACTTACGTAATTTCTGAAAATTTCTCAAAACCTTCTTCCAACCAAGAAAATTATGTACTCAAGACACATACTCTTATAATTGCACGAAATAGAAATTTATCAAAAATAAAAAAAAAGTCCGAAATTGTTTAAAATTTCTCAAATACTTATTCGAACCAAGAAAATGATGTACTCTAGACATATACTCGAATATTCGCACGAAATCGAATTTATCAAAAAATCAAAAAACTTACGTAATTCTGAAAATTTCTCAAACCTTCTTTCCAACCAAGAAAATTATGTACTCAAGACACATACTCTTATAATTGCACGAAATAGAATTTATCAAAAAATTCAAAAAAACGTCCGAAATTGTTAAATTTCTCAAATACTTATTCGAACCAAGAAATGATTTACTCAAGACATATACTCGAATATTCGCACGAAATCGAAATTTATCAAAAAATCAAAAAACTTACGTAATTCTGAAAATTTCTCAAAACCTTCTTCCAACCAATAAAATTATGTACTCAAGACACATACTCTTATATTGCACGAAATAGAAATTTATCAAAAAATAAAAAAAAGTCCGAATTTTTTAAAATTTCTCAAATACTTATTCGAATCAAGAAAATGATGTACTCTAGACATATACTCGAATATTCGCACGAAATCGGAATTTATCAAAAAATCAAAAAAACTTACGTAATTCTGAAAATTTCTCAAAACCTTCTTCCAACCAAGATAAATATGTACTCAAGACACACTACTCTTATAATTGCACGAAATAATTTATCAAAAATTAAAAAAACGTCCAAAATTGTTAAAATTTCTACAAATACTTATTCGAACCAAGAAAATGATTTACTCTAAGACATATACTCTAATATTTCCACAAAATCGGAATTTATCAAAAAATCAAAAAACATTACGTAATTCTGAAAATTTCTCAAAACCTTCTTCCAACCAAGAAAATTATGTACTCAAGACACACACTCTTATAATTGCACGAAATATTTATCAAAAATTAAAAAAAACGTCCGAAATTGTTAAAATTTCACAAATACTTATTCGAACCAAGAAAATGATTTACTCAAGACATATACTCTAATATTCGCACGAAATTGAAATTTATCAAAAAATCAAAAAACTTACCGTAATTCTGAAAATTTCTCAAAACCTTCTTTCCAACCAAGAAAATTATGTACTCAAGACACATACTCTTATAATTGCACGAAATAGAAATTTATCAAAAATAAAAAAAACGTCCGAAATTGTTAAAATTTCTCAAATACTTATTCGAACCAAGAAAGTGATATACTCAAGACATATACTCGAATATTCGCACGAAATCGAGATTTATCAAAAAATCAAAAAACTTACGTAATTCTGAAAATTTCTCAAAACCTTCTTCCAACCAAGAAAATTATGTACTCAAGACACATACTCTTATAATTGCACGAAATAGAAATTTATCAAAAATCAAAAAATGTCCGAAATTGTTCAAATTTCTCAAATACTTATTCGCACCAAGAAAATGATGTACTCTAGACATATACTCGAATATTCGCACAAATCGGAATTTATCAAAAAATCAAAAACTTACGTAATTTCTGAAAATTTCTCAAAACCTTCTTTCCAACCAATAAAATTATGTACTCAAGACACATACTCTTATAATTGCACGAAATAGAAATTTATCAAAAAATAAAAAAAACGTCCGAATTTTTTAAAATTTCTCAAATACTTATTCGAATCAAGAAAATGATGTACTCTAGACATATACTCGAATATTCGCACGAAATCGGAATTTATCAAAAAATCAAAAAACTTACGTAATTCTGAAAATTTCTCAAAACCTTCTTCCAACCAAGAAAATTATGTACTCAAGACACACACTGTTATAATTGCACGAAATATTTATCAAAATTAAAAAAAACGTCCGAAATTGTTAAAATTTCACAAATACTTATTCGAACCAAGAAAATGATTTACTCAAGACATATACTCTAATATTCGCATGAAATTGAATTTATCAAAAATCAAAAAACTTACGTAATTCTGAAAATTTCTCAAAACCTTCTTCCAACCAAGAAAATTATGTACTCAAGACACACACTGTTATAATTGCACGAAATATTTATCAAAAATTAAAAAAAACGTCCGAAATTGTTAAAATTTCACAAATACTTATTCGAACCAAGAAAATGATTTACTCAAGACATATACTCGAATATTCGCACGAAATCGAAATTTATCAAAAATCAAAAAACTTACGTAATTCTGAAAATTTCTCAAAACCTTCTTCCAACCCAGATAACAATGTACTAACGACACATACTCTTATAATTGCACGAAATAGAAATTTATCAAAACAACAAAAAAACGTCCGAAATTGTTAAAATTTCTCAAATACTTATTCGAACCAAGAAAGTGATATACTCAAAACATATACTCAAATATTCGCACGAAATCGAGATTTATCAAAAAATCAAAGAACTTACGTAATTTCTGAATATTTCTCAAAACCTTCTTCCAACCAAGAAAATTATGTACTCAAGACACATACTCTTATAATTGCACGAAAAAGAAATTTATCAAAAAATCAAAAAAACGTCCGAAATTGTTAAAATTTCTCAAATACTTATTCGAACCAAGAAAATGATGTACTCTAGACATATACTCGAATATTCGCACGAAATCGGAATTTATCAAAAAATCAAAAAACTTACGTAATTCTGAAAATTTCTCAAAACCTTCTTCCAACCAAGAAAATTATGTACTCAAGACACATACTCTTATAATTGCACGAAATAGAAATTTATCAAAAAATAAATAAAAAAGTCCGAAATTGTTAAAATTTCTAAAATACTTATTTGAACCAAGAAAATGATTTACCCAAGACATATACTCTAATATCCGGACGAAATTGAAATTTATCAAAAAATCAAAAAAACTTACGTAATTCTGAAAATTTCTCAAAACCTTCTTTCAACCAAGAAAATTATGTACTCAAGACACATACTATTATAATTGCACGAAATACAAATTTATGAAAACATCAAAAAATCGTCCGAAATTGTTAAAATTTCTAAAATACTTATTCAAACCAAGAAAATGATATATTCAAAACATATACTCAAATATTCGTACGAAATCGGAATTTATCAAAAAATCAAAAAACTTACGTAATTTCTGAAAATTTCTCAAAACCTTATTTCCAACCAATATAATTATGTACTCAAGACACATACTCTTATAATTGCACCAAATAGAAATTTATCAAAAAATCAAAAAAACAACTGAATTTGTTAAAATTTTACAAATACTTATCCGAACCAAGAAAATGATATACTCAATACATATACTCAAAGATTCGCACGAAATCGAAATTTATCAAAAATAAAAAAACTTAAGTAATTCTGAAAATTTCTCAAAACCTTCTTCCAACCAAGAAAATTATTTACTCAAAGACACATACTATTATAATTGCACGAAAAAGAAATTTATCAAAAAATCAAAAAAACTTACGAAATTGTTAAAATTTCTCAAATACTTACTTGAACCAAGAAAATGATGTACTCTAGACATATACTCGAATATTCGCTCGAAATCGGAATTTATAAAGCCCATTGGTTGTCCCTGTACCATAACTCATAATAAAACACATTATATGAAATTATGGATCCTTTAATAATGTCATGACATATCACCTCTTTCTTTACATAGCTTTTGAGTCATATATCAACAGTTATGTTAATGCTTCATGCTCCACAACTCATAATGAGCGGTACAATCCTCCCCGCTTCATTACTACATAAACTCATAATGAGCGGTACAATCTTCCCCGCTTCATTACTACAGAACCTCATAATGAGCGGTACAATCCTCCCCGCTTCATTACTACAGAACCTCATAATGAGCGGTACAATCCTCCCCGCTTCATTACTACAGAACAAGCA
The DNA here is from genome assembly GCA_907163345.1 of Haberlea rhodopensis. Taxonomy (NCBI): domain Eukaryota; kingdom Viridiplantae; phylum Streptophyta; class Magnoliopsida; order Lamiales; family Gesneriaceae; genus Haberlea; species Haberlea rhodopensis. The sequence goes on from CAJQUN010000953.1 coordinate 105,195, forward strand.
TAAGCATTAAACATACACTGTGATCTCTCTTTACTCGTGGAATACACCTCTTTATTCCACATCACAATATGCAACAACAATGCATAATATGCAACAACAATGCATAATAACATGTATCATACTCTTAATGCATCACATTGCATTCATCATGTGTCAAAAAGACAAACATAAAGTACATGTTACCGTTGGGATGCCCGTACGTCGCTTACGTACCTTTCCAAAATGTAGTGTGTTGTGGGACTCTATCCCCTGCGCTGTGTAACTGTCTGTGAAGGCTCTACACCAGTGTACAACACAATATTAGATGTCTCATTACAATCCAATATCAAATTTAAACAAATTCCACAATCACCGATCGATCGGTGAACTGTTCGAATTTATTAAAAAAGCTACGGCTTTTGCCGATCGATCGGTGTTCTTCACCGATCGATCGGTCGCTATCACCGATCGATCGGTCGCTCTGTTTCAGCCCAGATTTCCAGAATTCTCTAACACCGATATTTATACCCTTCATTCTAACATGTAAGACATACAACATGTCAAAACCAACATGCTAGCAGTTACAATACACTACTCAGAGTGTATTCATGTCAAATTTACACCCCAAGCATAAACCCACATGCATCAACGCCGTCCATTTACATAAGTACTCAACCAACTTTTCCGGAAACAGAACAACATATTTCATTACCAGATTTATTGAGCACCTCATTTCATGCTATTAAAACTACAACATATCTCATAAAGCATGCTTGAACAAAAACGTCCTGGGCTTTACAAAACTACCATGCATGTACTCAAATCGAGGGTTCACCAAAACACCAACTAACATGCATGATATCACCTCCTCAATATTAGTCCCAATCCATATTTTTCCAGAAAAATAGGGCAAATATCTACCCAGATTTTCGAACATCTTATTTCACATGCTTTAATCCTTCACATAAAACATGTAACATGCACATGGAAAAATACTGAGAGCTTCATAATAACACCATGTAAGCATTTAAATCGAAGGTTTTAAGAAACCTAAGCTAACATGCCAAAATCACACCACTTAAAAGCAAGAACTTAACAAGCTTAAAAACAAAAACAGAGCATGGTTTCTCACCCTACTTTGCTTCCAATTTTTGAGAGGCTTCCAAGGAATGAAAATGGCAAGGCTCCCCACGGTTTTGCTCAGCAGGTGTTAGAGGTTATTTGGGAGAGAAGGCTCGAGATTTGGGAAGGGAGAAGGAGGCTGAATGATTGAGCCAAGTGTTGGGATATGCCCTAAGATAAGTCATTAGATGATTGTTTAAGACTTACAATGTTTATGGTTTGATGAATGGCAATTCATTATTATATATTATTCTTTTAACTGTGCATTGTGAATTAATATATATATTAATGTCCTTAGAATAATATTGTATTATTCTTAAAGATGTTCCTAGTCAAGTATTATCATGAAAGGGATAATGATAATACGTAGAGACTAGTATGTGTTGATCGATGAATTGTTCATTGATATGAGATATCAAATCAACATATGGGTACATGTTAGAGAATGATGTACTGAACAGACCCACCATGAGAATGCAACATGGATAGTTATATGATCGTCATATGCAATTCTCATAGTGATAATAATGTATGTAATCCTTACGACTTGTGATCATCAGAGATCCCAACATAAGGAGTTATGTATCTTGATATTGTCAAACGTTACCCGTAACAGGGTATACTATAAAGGCGACTATTGGATACACTACGAATTATGTAGAGGGATGTTGACTGATCGAGATAGGATTTGTCCCTCCTATATAACAGGAGATGTGTTTGGCCCTTGATCAAGTGAGAACTAAAATGCATGGCCATGCTCGAATGAGTCGATATGAGATATCGAGCTTATTCGTTTATTCTAGTTCTACTTGGGGATCAAGAAATAAAGATTGGATATAGGAGTATGACTATTCCATGACTCGTGTTCAATCTAAACACAAAGGACAAAGGGATTAAGTTACATGATTAATATTATCACAAGTTCTAAAGGTTATGTCGAGTCATTGACATTCTTGTAATTTGGGTAGCATTGATGTGTTGCTAGATACCGCTCAATGCTTGAGACGTAAAATGAGATTTTATGTCACTGCCAACATTACAAGATCCTATCGGGTCGCACAAAAGATTAAATCGAGAAGGGAAATTAAATTCATGAGATGAATTAAATAATTAAGAGGAGTCTTAATTAATAATCATAATGATTAATTAAATCATGGGCTTAAGCCCATGAGGCTTTATGAAAGCCTTTAATTAATTAAATAAAAGATGATAACAAGGTGTTTAATGGTAAGACAACTTCATAACATTAAAACCTACACACAACATAAGCTCTCGGCCGCCTCTTGCAATTTGCTCTCGGCTTTTCTTTGATAGCCGAAGAGGGATTGTGATTCCGGCGAGTTTTCGATTGAGAATCGAGTGTGTGTTCCTTGTTCCGGTTTAATAACTTGTCTAGCAACTTGTTATTAAACCATCCCTTCACCCGATTTGATCGTGTGGATACCGTTGAGGCAAAACTCATCGAGTTTTCCTATTGACTCGGAGAAGGCGTAGGACGTGGTGCTGCTCCGTGGATTCTGCTTCAAACACGCTACAAGGGTGAGACCTTCGTATTACCTTAATCCGATATGATAACCTATGTATAGATCCGGTGTTAGTAATCCTAAAAAATTTTATTCCGCTGCGCTGTATGCTCATGGGATTACTTACAGTGGTATCAGAGCCGTGTACAAGGCTCATATCGGATCTATGTGATTAAATTGTGTTAATCATATTAGAATTAATAGTGCATGATATTAAAACTGTTTAAATTCATATATGATATGAAATTAATTTTAGTTTATGAAAATCATCGTATAATTGTATTTGATATAATTGGCGAATAATTGTATACGATACACGAAAGCGTAAAATCGAGGTGTTAGCCCATGCATGGCTCACGGAAGCCACCAAAGGATGGCTAGGGTTTCGAACCCTAGTCACCTTGGCTCACGGCCGCCGCATGAGCTAGGGTTTCGAACCCATAAGCTCGTGCATGGCCATGCAACCGCCGAATAAGGGCTAGGGTTCGGACCCTGGCTCGTGCATGGGTCAAGCCGTCACACTATCTAGGGTTTTGAACTCTATTGGCTCGATAAAGTATTGAGAAGGTGCAAGTTGGTTCGATCATGGTCCACGGAATTATGAGGGTCGACGGCTACACCACATGAGGGCTAGGGTTTTTCGAACCCTTGGCTCGAGATGGTTAAGCCGTCACCGTCATGAACCGTCCATGGTTGGATCGTAGCTTGTGGCTCATGAATTTCGTTTTTTCAAGCAAGTTGGCTCGATAAAAATAATGATGGTGCGAGGCGGCTAGGGTTTGGAACCCTAGCGCCGCCGCCGCTCGAGCTTGGCTCGGCCATGGGCTAGGGTTTCGAACCCTAGGCCCATCAATGGTCCAGCCGAGTGGTTGTGGTTCGAACCATGGTGGTTCGAGCCTTAGTCGCTTTAGTTCGTGGCATGTGATGTCCCGAGCGTACGATAATTTTTCAAAAATTATTTTACAGTTTTAATTAGAATTAAATTTAAAATGTTTAGAATTTAATTAATTAAATGTTAATGCATGCTTTATGTGTTGTTTGAGCATGGTGCGTGGTTATAGCCCTTTGACCTATTAGATAGGATTTGTGGATGTTTGTAATTTATAATACGACCTGCGTGTCGTGCCTTTCTCTATTTCATTCTATATGCAATCCCTCCCCTATGTTCCCCTCGAATGTGAATCGAGGAATTCTATATCTTGTAAATAGTGTAGTTTATTTTATTGATGGTGATCAATGAAGATGGAGCATCGTGCCGGGATGAGGAGGCCATTCACAAATTGGAGCCAAGGAAGGTGCTTGTGAAGTTACCTTAGGTTGACTCATAGGATTTTCTCATTGGCTTGCAAAAATCATTAGTAGGGGCTATAATCATGTCACGTTTAATTATGTATGTTGATGCATGATTTATCTTATGTTTTAGTTTGATAATAGTATTACACATATATGTAGATATGTATACAACTATATGTAGTGGACATATTTTAAATTATCAAATTAATCATGAGATCAATAAATCCCTCTAAAATATTAAGTTTTAGATGCCTTCCAAAATAAAAGTACTCGTCAATAACTTCGATTGTACATGTGTGGGTTTGCCAAAGCAAAGCACCGTGGCAATCTTAGTAAGGCGCGAAAGGATAAAAGTGATATCCGTTATACTTTAATTGGGTACGACTTAACTAGGTTATCTCAATAGGATTGGGAACCTAGAGGCATGGGTTGGATTATAATTCATTTGATGAATTGAACAAAGTGTTGTTCGTCCAACTATCCAAGAATTATATGTGATGTAATTGACAAAGTGTTGTCTACCTAAATAACCGAGTCTTGGGCGATTAGCCAAAGCTAACTCAAGATTAAGTGAAATATGGATCTTGGCCCACTAAAGGTTTCGAGGGTTGATATTTTTCAAACAAAATAGTGGGAGTATCATTTAATATAAGACCATGTTAAATGATTTAAATCATAAACTTATTTTGCATATTTATATTGTAGATATCCATGGCAACTAACAACGTTACTAGCACTTTATCACTGCGATCGGTCCTTGAGAAGGACAAATTAAATGGGACGAATTTCCTAGACTGGCATAGGAACTTGAGGATAGTCCTCAAACAAGAAAAGAAACAATATGTCCTAGAGGAACCCTTACCCGCTGAGGAACCTCCCCTAACGGCTACAAGAACCGAAAAGGATGCTTACAAGAAGCATCAGAGTGACGCACTTGATGTTGGGTGCCTCATGCTTGCCACCATGAACTCTGAGCTTCAGGAGCAACATGAGGAAATGGAGGCGTTCGATATGATCGAACACTTAAAGCAGTTGTACCAACAGCAAGCTAGACAAGAGAGGTATGACGTCTCTAAAGCGTTATTCCAGTGCAGGATGGTAGAAGGAAGCTTAGTTGGAACTCATGTGCTCAAGATGATTGGGTACATTGAGAATCTGGACAAGCTAGGTTTTCCATTGGACCAAGAGTTGGCCACCGATGTGATCTTGCAATCGTTGCCTGAAAGCTTCAGTCAATTTGTAGTAAATTACAATATGACTGACATGGAAAAGACTCTACCACAGTTGCTTGGTATGTTGAGAACATATGAAGCAAATACTAAGAAGACTAAGGCCACAAATGTCCTTATTGTGAATAAGGGCAAAGGAAGGGCCAAAGCTAAAGGCAACAAGAAAGCAAAGAAGGTCTTTGCTAAATCTAAGCCAAAGTCTTATGCACTGAAGCCAAAGGGAGGGATAGCAAAGGAAGGGAACTGTTTCCATTGCGGTGAGACCGGCCATTGGAAAAGAAACTGCAAAGTATATCTGGAGGATCTAAAGAAAGGAAGTGTGACTTCCGCTTCAGGTATTTTTGTTATAGAAGTCAATTTATCTACTTCTTCATCATGGGTATTAGATACTGGATGTGGATCTCACATTTGTGTAAATGTGCAGGATCTCAAAAGGAGTAGGACATTGGCGAAAGGTGAAGTTGATCTCCGAGTTGGAAATGGAGCAAGAGTTGCTGCATTAGCTATAGGAGATTATCATTTAGCTTTACCTTCTGGTTTATCACTGATTTTGAAAGATTGTTATTTTGTGCCTTCTATTACTAAAAACATAATATCTATTTCTTGTTTAGACAAGTATGGTTTTTCATTTATAATAAAGGACAATTGTTGTTCTATTTATTTAAATGATATGTTTTATGCTAGTGCACAAATGGTGAATGGTCTTTATGTATTAAATCTTGATATACCTATCTATAACATAAATACTAAAAGGATTAAAAATAATGATTGTAATCCGACTTATCTCTGGCACTGTCGCTTGGGCCACATAAACGAGAACCGCATATCTAAACTTCATAAGGATGGAGTATTAGATTCATTTGATTTTGAATCATATGAAACATGCGAATCTTGTTTAATGGGCAAGATGACAAAAGCCCCTTTCAAGGGACATGTTGAAAGGGCAAATGTTTTATTGGGACTAATACATAGTGATGTATGTGGACCAATAAGTACACAAGCTAGAGATGGTTTTCAATACTTCGTTACATTTACTGATGACCTCAGTAGATATGGGTATGTGTACCTAATGAAACATAAGCATGAAACCTTTGAAAAGTTCAAAGATTTCAAGAATGAAGTACAAAACCAACTTGGCAAGAGTATCAAAATCCTTCGATCAGATCGAGGAGGAGAATACTTAAGCCAAGAGTTTCATGACTATCTAAAGGAGTGTGGGATAGTCCCACAACTCACTCCTCCGTATACTCCGCAATGGAATGGTGTATCCGAGAGGAGAAATCGAACCTTGTTAGACATGGTTAGATCAATGATGAGTCATGCAGATCTTCCGATATCGTTTTGGGGACACGCTCTAGAAACAACGATTTTCTTACTGAACCGTGTTCCATCTAAATCAGTGGAAAAGACACCATATGAGATATGGACTGGGAAGCGTCCTAGTATGTCTTTTATGAAGATTTGGGGTTGTGAGGCTTTCGTTAGACGTCACGCCACTAACAAACTTGGACCCAAATCTGATAAGTGTTTATTTGTGGGGTATCCTAAGGAAACGAAAGGGTACTATTTCTATTATCCCACCGAGAACAAAGTAGTTGTTGCTCGGACTGGTGTATTTCTTGAAAGAGAATTTATTTCTAGAAAAACCAGTGGGAGAAAAATAGAACTTAGTGAAGTTCAACCACAAGAAAACACTGAACCTGATATTGAGATGGAAACAGAGCAGGCACCACAAGCTGTTGTGGAAGAAGCACCTGCTTAAGAGACACAAGCCCAGCGTAGGTCTGTAAGAGTACACCGGGAGCCACAGAGATATGGATTTCTTGTGACTCAACAAGGTGACTTACTACTTATTGATGAGGATGAGCCGTCATCTTATCAACAAGCTATAATGGGCAATGATTCTGAGAAATGGCAAGAGGCCATGAAATCTGAGATGGAATCCATGTATGCAAACCAAGTATGGACTTTGGTTGATCCACCTGAAGGGGTACGACCCATAGGGTGCAAATGGATTTTCAAGAAAAAGACCGATATGGATGGTAACGTACAAACCTATAAAGGTCGGCTGGTTGCAAAAGGATTCAAACAAATTCATGGTATTGACTATGATGAAACCTTTTCACCAGTGGCCATGGTTAAATCCATAAGGATCTTACTTGCAATAGCTGCATTTCATGATTATGAAATCTGGCAGATGGATGTCAAAACAGCTTTCCTTAATGGAAATCTGCTCGAGGATGTGTACATGACACAGCCCGAGGGTTTTGTCGATCCAAAGGATGCTGGAAAGGTATGCAAGCTACAACGATCCATTTATGGATTGAAGCAAGCTTCTCGGAGTTGGAATCTTCGTTTTGATGATGCAATCAAAGAGTTTGGTTTTATCAAAAATGAAGATGAACCTTGTGTCTACAAGAAGGTCAGTGGGAGCGTAATCATTTTCGTAGTGTTGTATGTAGATGACATACTTCTTATTGGAAATGATATCCCTGCCTTGCAATCTGTAAAGATTTGGCTAGGGAATTGCTTTTCGATGAAAGACTTGGGAGAAGCCACCTATGTATTAGGAATCAAGATCTATAGAGATAGATCGAGAAGGCTTCTTGGTCTAAGTCAAAGTACATACATAGACAAGGTGCTTAAAAGGTTTAGCATGCAAGAATCAAAGAAAGGATTCGTGCCTATGACGCATGGCATTTATCTCTCGAAGGAACAGTGTCCTTCAACACCAGATGAGAGACAACGCATGAGTAAGATTCCATACGCGTCAGCTATTGGATCTATCATGTATGCCATGATATGTACTCGTCCCGATGTATCGTATGCTTTGAGCATGACGAGCAGATATCAAGTTGATCCAGGTGAAGGTCACTGGATTGCTGTCAAGAATATCCTAAAGTACTTGAGAAGGACTAAGGATACATTCTTGATTTATGGAGGTAAGGAAGAGCTCAATGTAATGGGTTACACTGATGCAAGCTTCCAAACCGACAAAGATGATTTTCGATCGCAATCTGGATATGTGTATTGCCTGAATGGAGGTGCTGTGAGCTGGAAGAGTTCAAAGCAAGAAACAGTAGCCGATTCTACAACGGAAGCTGAGTATATTGCTGCCTCGGATGCAGCAAAGGAAGCTGTTTGGATGAGGAAGTTCATTTCTGAACTTGGAGTGGTGCCTAGCATCAAAGATCCGATAGAACTCTATTGTGACAACAATGGAGCGATCGCATTGGCTAAGGAACCAAGATCTCACCAAAGATCCAAGCACATACTTAGGCTTTTCCATTTCATTCGAGAAATCGTTGAAAGGGGAGATGTTAAAATATGCAAAGTACCAACAGATGATAATGTATCTGACCCATTGACGAAGCCGCTGTCACAGCAGAAGCATGATCGTCATACTAGATCTCTAGGCATTAGGTATATGTCTGAGTGGTCTTAGTGCAAGTGGGAGATTTGTGGGATATGCCCTAAGACAAGTCATTAGATGATTGTTTAAGACTTACAATGTTTATGGTTTGATGAATGGCAATTCATTATTATATATTATTCTTTTAACTGTGCATTGTGAATTAATATATATATTAATGTCCTTAGAATAATATTGTATTATTCTTAAAGATGTTCATAGTCAAGTATTATCATGAAAGGGATAATGATAATACGTAGAGACTAGTATGTGTTGATCGATGAATTGTTCATTGATATGAGATATCAAATCAACATATGGGTACATGTTAGAGAACGATGTACTGAACAGACCCACCATGAGAATGCAACATGGATAGTTATATGATCGTCATATGCAATTCTCATAGTGATAATAATGTATGTAATCCTTACGACTTGTGATCATCAGAGATGCCAACATAAGGAGTTATGTATCTTGATATTGTCAAACGTTACCCGTAACAGGGTATACTATAAAGGCGACTATTGGATACACTACGAATTATGTAGAGGGATGTTGACTGATCGAGATAGGATTTGTCCCTCCTATATAACAGGAGATGTGTTTGGCCCTTGATCAAGTGAGAACTAAAATGCATGGCCAAGCTCGAATGAGTCGATATGAGATATCGAGCTTATTCGTTTATTCTAGTTCTACTTGGGGATCAAGAAATAAAGATTGGATATACGAGTATGACTATTCCATGACTCGTGTTCAATCTAAACACAAAGGACAAAGGGATTAAGTTACATGATTAATATTATCACAAGTTCTAAAGGTTATGACCACAAAAATCTCGATTTACACGTTGTAACCATGATATGACCCTTGTGACGCCATTAACAACGATATAGAATGAATCGTGCTAAGGACCACAAAAAATCACGATTTACACGTTGTACCCCAAGAAAGTTTTAAAATCAAATTGAAAATTACAAGGCTCGAATGATATAAATTTTGTTACCTTAAACCTCGACCTGTTGCTTAACGAAGCAAGAACCTCGGTATGATGATAAACACCTCGACCCAATATCTATAAAGAGATATGAACCTCGGTATCTGATAATAAGCACCTCGACCCAATATCTATAAAGAGATATGAACCTCGGTATCTGATTGTGAACGCCACAAGGAATGAAAACCTTGATAAGTTCAGAAATTTGATCTTTGAAGATCAAATTTGAGGGGAAAGTAAGGGTTTTGGGAAAGGGATTTGGGGATTAAGAGTGTAAGGAGTAAAGTGGAATGAGGTGGTGTTTGTACCCCAACAATTAACATGATGTAAATTATACCCCAACATGGTATTTTAAACACATTTCACCACAATGCACCAAATTCCAATTAAATGCATGTTTCACAAAATAAATGACTACCAACACATGTAAGCCATTGAAACACCCAATTACCCAACATGCATAACATCCACCCTGAAATGCTCTACCAGCCCACATGACCAAGCATTTCCTCATGGCAATTAATTCTAACACATAAGGCAATTACCACCATAATTAATCATATTTCATCATATGAACACAATTAATGCCTTAAACACAATTAATCATTTCGGGGACATCACACTACTCCCCTACTTAGAAGATTTCGTCCTCGAAATCGCATGCACTTACCCCAAAAGAAACTAAACATAAACACATACCAGAGAATAGTTCCGGGTAGTGCTGCACCATATGCCGTTCCGTCTCCCACGTGGCCTCTTCGACACCCCGACGATCCCACTGAACCTTGACCATCGGTATAACCTTGCTTCGAAGTCTGCGATCCTCTCGATCCAGAATTCTGACTGGCCGTTCAACATAGGATACATCTGAACTCAACTGAACCTCTGAAGGCTGCAACACATGAGACGGGTCTGGTTCATACTTCCTCAACATAGATACATGGAAGACATCATGTATACCAGACAAGGACGGCGGTAGGGCCAAACGATAAGCCAACGTGCCGATGCGCTGCAATACCTCGTACGACCCAACATATCTCGGAGACAACTTCCCGCGCATACCAAAACGAACTACACCTCTGAAAGGTGAGATTTTCAGAAAGACTCTGTCTCCCACTTGGAATTCTAATGGTCGCCGTCGTTTATTAGCATAGGCCGCTTGCCTATCTTGAGCCGCTTTCATTTTCTGACGGATCACTTTGATTTTCTCTTCCATTTCTCGAATCAATTACGGTCCTCCGACCGTCTTACTAGTCAAATCTTCCCAGTACAACGGTGACCTACATCGTCGACCGTAAAGGGCCTCGAATGGATCCATCTGAATGCTCGCCTGATAACTGTTGTTGTAAGAGAACTCCACAAGTGGCACTGAATCTTGCCACGGAGTATCGTACTCCAAAACACATGCCCTCAATATGTCCTCAAGCGTCTGTATGGTACGCTCTGTCTGACCATCTGTCTGAGGGTGATAAGCCATACTCAGCCTCACTTCTGTACCCAAAGCCGATTGAAGACCCTCCCAAAAGTGCGATGTGAACCGCGGGTCTCTATCAGACACAATCGAGACTGGGATGCCATGCAATCTCACCACGTCCCGTACATACAACTGGGCCATCTTTAAGTATGTGAAAGACATACAATATGGGATGAAGTGAGCCACCTTCGTCAGTCGATCCACAACCACCCAGATCGCATCGAATCCCGAGGCAGTCCTTGGCAAGTGGGTCACGAAATCCATAGAGATGTGCTCCCACTTCCACTCTGGTATCTCTAAACTCTTCAACTCGCCTCCAGGCCTCTACGTTTTTGCTTTCAGTTGTTGGCAAATCAGGCACTTCTTAACGAATGATATAACGTCTCTCTTCATCCATCTCCACCAAAATTGATCACACAAGTCCTTGTACATCTTTCTCCCACCTGGATGGATGCTAAATCTGCTACTATGAGCACGATGCAAGATTCCTTGACGCAACTCTGGTGCCCTCGGCACTACCCAACGGTTACCAAGCCTCAAGGAACCATCTTCCGCCACTCTGAACTTCGATAACCGACCCAGTCGCAAATATGATAACCATCTCTGTACCTCAACGTCTGTCACCTGAGCTTTCCTGATAAGTTCAAAGATGTCCGGTTCTGCCAATAGGGTCGATACCAGCACCGGCGATGCATCTAAATCAAAGTCATATCCCAAATGACAACAAGAGGTCATCAAGGCCGATAACTGAATAACATCATCTGCCGTATACTTCACCTTCCTACTTAAGACGTCAGCTGTCAGGTTCGCCTTCCCTGGATGGTACTCTATCTCGCAATCATAGTCCTTGAGCAAGTCCATCCACATCCTTTGCCTCATATTCAGTTCCGCTTGGGTAAATAGGAACTTCAAGCTCTTATGGTCCGTGTAAATGGTAAAAGAAGTACCATAAAGATAATGCCGCCAAATTTTCAAAGTGAAAATAATGGCCGCCAGTTCCAAATCATGAACCGGGTACCTGGTCTCATGAGGCTTCAACTGCCTCGATGCATAAGCCACCACATGCTTATCCTACACCAGTTCACAGCCCAATCCCTGCTGTGATGCATCCGTGTACAAGGCAAACCTTTCGTTCTCCGAGGGGATCACCAGAACAGGTGTTGTAGTCAACCGGTGCTTCAACTCTTGGAAGCTTTGCTCACATGCCTCAGACCATGAAAACGGAACACCCTTCTGAGTCAACTGCGTCAACGGCTTAGCGATCTTAGAGAATCCCTCGACGAAACGTCGGTAGTAACCCGCTAAACCGAGAAAGCTACGGATCTCGGGCACAGATGTAGGCGCAGACCAATCCATCACTACCTCCACTTTCCTGGGATCCACAGATATCCCATCACTAGAGATCACATGCCCCAAAAATACCACGCTGCTCAACCAAAATTCACACTTGCTCAGCTTTGCATACAACTGATTGTCCCTCAGAATCTGGAGCACTGTCCTCAAATTATTCCTGTGTTCCTCCGAGAATAGATAAGTATATCGTCAATAAATACAATGACGAATTGATCCAAATAGGGTTGGAACACTCGATTCATTAAGCTCATAAACACAGTCGGGGCGTTTGTCACTCCAAACGGCATGACCAAAAATTCATAGTGACCATAACGGGTCCGGAAGGCTGTCTTCTGCACATCATCCTCTCTAACTCGGATCTGGTGGTACCCCGACCTCAAATCAATCTTACTGTACAACCTCGTGCCCTGCAACTGATCAAACAAGTCATCGATCCACGGAAGAGGGTATTTATTCTTCACTGTGGCCTTATTCAATTGCCTGTAGTCGATGCACAATCTCATCGACCCATCTTTCTTTTTCACAAATAATACAGGCGCACCCCAAGGTGATACGCTGGGGCGTAGGTAACCCTTATCAAGGAGTTCATGTAGCTGCTCTTTCAGCTCTCTTAACTCCGCTGGTGCCATCCTGTAAGGGGCACGAGAAATAGCGGATGTCCCCGGTAATAATTCGATCCCGAACTCGACTTCCCTAACCGGCGGAAATCCGGGAATCTCTTCCGGAAATACATCGGCAAACTCGGCAACCACGGGTATATCTTCGACTCTTAACTCTTCTTTCTTTCCAGCAATGTCAATGGCATAAATAAGATAACCCTCATGCCCATGTTCCAATAACCGAGTCATCTTTAAGGCCGATATCAACGGAATTCTTGAGCGGGAACCATCCCCATAAAAAGTCCACCGAACCCCTAAATCAGATCTGAACCGTACTGTCCTCTGACTGCAGTCCACTACTGCCTGATATCGGTTCAGCACATCAATACCCACAATGCAGTCGAAGTCTGACATTCCCAGAACAATCAAATCTGACTTCAACTCGTTGCCCTCAAAATAAATGAGGCCGCCATCAACAAATCGATCTGCAATCACACTCTTTCCAGCGGGTGTCGAAACCACAAGAGGCGTGGGTGACGGAGTCGTGCATACACGGTGCCTCTCCACAAAACTCGTCGACACAAAGGAGTGTGACGCACCTGTATCTATCAAAATATAAGCAGGGTGCGTAAATAAATGACACGTACCCGCTATCACTTCCTCTGGAGCTGTTGTAGCCTGCTCCCTGGTTAGGGCGTACACTTGCCCTTGAGGTGGCCCCAACGGCTGTCCTCCCAATGGCCTCGGTGCAAATGGTGGTCTCTGCTGAGCTGGCCTGTCTGAAGGTCTCCCCATAGTGTTATGTGGCCCTCCCCGGTTAGGACAATTTCGGGCCAAGTGACCATGTTTCCCACATTCATAACAAGCAGAGCATCCTTTCACTGAATGGGGTCCTCCGCACAGAAAACACTTAACTTTTTCGAAGCTGCTAGCTTGCGACTGTCCCCTAGGCGGAGCATTACTTCCACGACCACCCCTTCCACGAGTATCCGACCATCTACCACTGAATCTGGAAGATGATGAGTTTCCCTTTGACTTAAAATGATCACCCTTTGGTTTCAAGTTTTCAGGGGTCGGCCTCTGTGATGGTGCTGTAGGCGGTGCCACAGTCGGATACGCACCCACTCCTAATTCTGCCAGCTCAGCTCGTGCCAGGGCGTCATCAAAACAAGTAGGACCATAAGTGATCACCCTATCATAAAACTCCGGCCTCAAGCCTTTCATAAAGTTCCTCATCTTTGCTTGGGTGCTAGTGGCGATATGAGGCACATATCTAAGTAAGGTACAGTACTGGAGAGCATAGTCAGACACCGGCATAGTACCTTGCCTCAAGCTAGTGAATTCATCCTCTTTAGCCTGCCGTGCCGCTGCTGAGAAGTATCGGGTCAGAAATCGAGTCCTAAACAGCTTCCAGTTTATTTCCTGACCCTGAGCCTCCTGTTCAATCACTGTGGTCTTCCACCACATCAGCGCCTTTTTGGCCAGTTGAAACTCTGCTAGCCGTATCCAAGCTGTCTTTGCGCACGGGGCAGCTACAAATATCTGCTCCAACCTCTCTAGCCATTCCTCGGCCTTCTCCCCTGTTTCAGTCCCTTCAAAAGTCGGGGGTCGATAAGCTAGAAATTGAGTCAGACTCAGTTCTGCCGGCAATAACTGCTGTTCGAACGGCTCTTCGCCCAAGGCTGGCGGCGGTAGGGGATTTGTGTGCCTAGCACTAGCATTTACACTTACTGCATCACCAACATCGACATTTGCTGCCATACTGCAACACAAGGGTTAACAACAATATCCAAAAACAATTCACATATTACATCGTTAGAAAGCCATAACATGTTAGCATAACAATCACATGCTTCATATGCGCTCAACATGTTTAAAAGTAGACGCCTAGCCAACTTATTGCTAAGGCTACCCTTCACTCGTTCCCGGGTTCTCTAACCACTGCTCTGATACCACTAATGTAAGGACCCTAGTTCCTTAACGGTGAAACAAGATTTAAACAGGGCTAAATATGTATTAGAGACATCTTAGAGTTCTGGTTGTTATGTGAGCTCAATGAAATTACAGGCCAAAATAAAACTTTGACAGTTAGTTAATTACATTCCCAAAATGAATGTTAAGACTATCAAAAAAATCATGTATTCTATCTTCTTTCATGCCTCCTTCAGCTCACAGTTCAACCCAACCCTTAGCCCCTTTTGTCCAAAAGCGTACCTACAGGAACAACTCACCATGAGCATATATATATCACCACTTAACACAATTCAACTTAATAAAATAATTAAGCGCATGAAACAAATAATAGATATGCTCCTTGATCACCACATTAGCACATTTCATTGTTGTTCCTGTTTCACAAACTTATGCACAAAATCATTAGTTCACAATATAATGATCGATAACGTGTTTCCAATTATATCCACAATATTCCACATTAATCACTAGAATTGTGACTGTTCCGGTCCCAATACAACAGCGGAATTTTTGGACCCCTCGCTTCGACATATAGCGGCATCATATGATATCCATCGCTTCGACAATGACAGCGGCATGTTACATCGCTTAGACATGACAGCGGCAAATATCATACTACCATCGCTTCATATGACAGCGGCAAGTACCTCCCTCGCTCGGAGATAAAGGCTACCGGAACATTCATCAATTCTACCACAATAATCAAACACAATTGATTCCAATATCATGATATAACACTATCATTTCACATATTCCATCACATATGGGGACACAATATTCACAATATACATCATCAAAGTTGTAACACGTTTTACCGTCGGATGCTCGTACGTCTCACTCAGTACCTTAGTCTCAAAAGCGGAGAAGTTGTATAACTTTATCTCCTCGATGTCGTTGGTACCTGGGATGGTTCTACACAACCATACAAATCAATATTAGATGCCAATATAGTCCAATATCCAAAAATTCCACAAAAAATCCAAAAACACACATTTGTGTGTCTCGCGATCGATCGCCAAGACGTCCCGATCGATCGCGAGATCACACTGCCCGAACCAACAAATTTTTGCTTTCGGCGATCGATCGCCACTTTTGGCGCGATCGATCGCCAAGCTCACCGATCGATCGCCCAAAAGTGGCGATCGATCGCCAAAGGCTTCTGGAGCCTACTGCCTGCTCGCGATCGATTGCCAAAAACGGGCGATCGATCGCCAGCCCCTGTATCACGAAAATCACCATTTTTGCACTTTGAAATCTTCACCAACCTCAACACCATTTATACCAACAACTCAAAAACATTAAAACACTTAAAACCTTCAACACACATCATAAAACCACTAAAACTCCAACATCCCACCAAAAATCACACTAACCCAAACAAACCCATTTCAAACCCTTTTAAATCCTACCAAAACTCCAACCAAACACTTCAAGAACAACAAGAACTGATATATAAACATCCTAGGCATTAAATCTTACCAAGAATCACCAAAATGAAACTTTTGCAAGGACTTCCTTCCCACTTAGGAGCAAAAATCGAGTTTGAGGGGAAAGTAAGGGTTTTGGGAAAGGGATTTGGGGATTAAGAGTGTAAGGAGTAAAGTGGAATGAGGTGGTGGGGTAAGAGTTAAACTTTTATTTAAATTTGTACCCCAACAATTAACATGATGTAAATTATACCCCAACATGGTATTTTAAACACATTTCACCACAATGCACCAAATTCCAATTAAATGCATGTTTCACAAAATAAATGACTACCAACACATGTAAGCCATTGAAACACCCAATTACCCAACATGCATAACATGCACCCTGAAATGCTCTACCAGCCCACATGACCAAGCATTTCCTCATGGCAATTAATTCTAACACATAAGGCAATTACCACCATAATTAATCAAATTTCATCATATGAACACAATTAATGCCTTAAACACAATTAATCATTTCGGGGACATCACACCAACTTTTTAGCTCGTGCTCTTGTAATTGGTCCACCTGGAATTAGAGGAATCGTATGTACCTCTCCTTGATTAACTCCTTCTTCATCATACACTCGTAGATCTTCATCACACTTAGTTGTCCCTGTTTCATAGTCATGCATATGGGCATCTTACCCTATCGTATGGCATCTTACCATATCATAAACATCGTATGACATCTTACCATATGGGCATCTTACCCTATCGTATGGCATCTTACCATATCATAATCATTGTGTGGCATCTTACCACGTGGGCATCTTACCCTATCGTATGGCATCTTACCATATCATAAACATCGTGTGTCATCTTACCACGTGGGCATCTTACCCTATCGTATGGCATCTTACCATATCATAAACTTCGTGTGGCATCTTACCACGTGGGCATCTTACCCTATCGTATGTCATCTTACCATATCATAAACATCGTGTGGCATCTTACCACGTGGGCATCTTACCCTATCGGATGGCATCTTACCATATCATAAACATCGTGTGGCATCTTACCACGTGGGCATGGCATCTTACCATATCATAAACATCGTATCATTATATAAACATCATCACTTCATTGACATCATCATAAACTTACTTATCATTATCATCCTCATAAACATCGTAAATACTTATACAATTATTGTGTAGTCATAGTATAAGAATGTGTTACCGTCCGATGCCCGTACGTTTCTTACGTACCTTAATTCCCAAAAGTGGAGAAGTTGGAAAACTTTATCTCCTTGATGTTGTGGGTACCTGGGATGGTTCTACATAAGCATACAAATCGATATTAGAAGCTAAATATAGTCCAATATCCAAAAATCCCACAAAAAATCAAAAAACACATATTTATGTGTCTCGCGATCGATCGCTGGGTTGTCCCGATCGATCGCGAGATCACACTGCCCGTTGTTGAAATTTTGAGTCTTCGGCGATCGATCGCCACTTTTGGCACGATCGATCGCCAGCTTGCCGATCGATCGCCCAAAGGTGGCGATCGATCGCCAAATGCTACTGGCGCGCACTGGTGGCTTGCGATCGATCGCCAATAACGGGTGATCGATCGCCGAGTCCTGAACCACAAAAAATCGCCATTAATGAGCATTTTTCAAGCTCCATCTCAAACCATTCAAACCCAAACTTTCCTACAACACCAACATCATCATGACACACTAAAACCCACATAAAACACTTCAAAAATCATACCCCAAACATATATAACATATACCCAAACAAACCCACATAAAACATCAAAAACCAACCCATTTCAACACCAAACATCATAAAAACTTTAGGAAGGGTTCCATACCTCTTAAGGACTCCAAATCCTACAATAAATCTCACAAACAAAGGTTTTGTGAAAAGTTCCCCTTCCACTTTTGCTCAAAATCGAAAATAGTGAAATGGGTAGGGTTTGAGAGTGAATTGGGGATTTTAAAGTGTAAAGGGGTAAAGTGATAAGGTGTAGTGGGGTAAAGGGGTATGGATTTTTAATTTGTACCCTAAAATTAACATGATGTATAAAATACCGCAACATGGTATTGTAAAAACATTTTTACAAAAATGCATCAAACTTCATTAAATCCACACTTTCTTCATAATTAGCAACCAAAACAATAAAATCATGTTAACACCTCATTACCCAACACATAAATCAATTACCACATAATTCATCATATAACCATCATTAATGCCCAAACTGCATATCATTAATTTTGGGGCATCACAATACTCCCTTACTTATAAGATTTCATCCCCGAAATCGCATGCACCTACCCAAAATGAAACTAAACATAAATCATACCAGAAAATAGTTCCGGGTAGTGCTGCACCATATGCCGTTCTGTCTCCCACGTAGCCTCCTCGACACCCCGAAGATCCCACTGAACTTTGACCAGCGTATAATCTTGCTTCGTAATTTGCAATCCTCTCGATCCAGAATTCTAACCGGTCGTTCTACGTAGGATACATCTGAGTCCAACCGCACTTCAGTAGGCTGTAATACATGAGACGGGTCTGGCTCATACTTCCGCAACATAGAGACGTGAAAGACATCATGAATACCCGATAAAGACGGCGGTAGAGCCAAACGGTAGGCCAAAGTACCGATACGCTGCAATACCTCATACGGCCCAACATACCTCGGAGATAACTTCCCCCGCATACCAAAATGAACTACACCCCTGAAGGGTGAGATTTTCAAGAAGACCCTGTCTCCTACTTGGAATTCTAGCGGTCGTCGTCGCTTATTGGCATAGGCTGCTTGCCTATCCTAGGCCGCTTTCATCTTTTGGCGTATCATCTTAATCTTTTATTCCATATCCTTAATCATATCCGGCCCTCCGACCGCTTTACTAGTCAAGTCCTCCCAATACAGCGGTGACCTACAGCGTCGTCCATAAAGAGCTTCAAAAGGGGCCATTTGAATGCTTGCCTGATAGCTGTTATTATAGGAGAACTCCACCAATGGCACTGCATCCTGCCATGGGGTATCAAATTCTAAAACACATGCCCTCAACATGTCTTCGAGCGTCTGAATGGTATGCTCTGTCTGACCATCTGTCTGAGGGTGATAAGCTGTACTCAGTCTCACTTCCGTGCCCAAGGCTGTCTGGAGACCCTCCCAGAAATGTGAAGTAAACCTTGGGTCTCTGTCAGACACAATCGAGACTGGAATACCATGCAATCTCACCACATCCCGTACATATAATTGGGCCATCTTTAGATATGTGAAAGTCATACAGTAAGGGATGAATGAGCTACCTTCGTCAGCCTATCCACGATCACCCAGATTGCATCAAATCCAGAGGCCGTTCTTGGCAAGTGGGTCACGAAGTCCATAGATATATGCTCCCACTTCCACTTAGGTACTTCCAAGCTCTTCAGCTCGCCACCAGGCCTCTGTCCTTCTGCCTTCCTGCTGGCAGATCAAACATCTTTTGACAAAAACTAAAACATCACGCTTCATGCGTCTCCACCAGAATTGACCACTTAGGTCCTTATACATTTTTCTTCCTCCTGGGTGGATACTGAACCGGCTACCGTGAGCTCGCTCCAATATTCCTCTATGCAACTCCGGCGTATCTGGGACTACCCAACGGTTGCCCAGTCTCAAAGAACCATCTTCTGCCACTCTGAACTTTGATGGCTATCCTTGAAGTACTATCGATGACCATCTCTGAACCTCATCATCCGACCTCTGGGCTTTCCTGATAGCCTCAAATATGTCTGGCTCAGCCAACAAGGTTGACACTCGCACCGGCGACGTGTCCACATCGAAATCATAGCCCAGATGGCAATAAGAAGTCATCATCGCTGATAAACACATAGCGTCCTCAGCAGTACTCTTCACCTTCCGACTTAAGGCGTCTGCTATCAAATTTGCTTTACCAGGATGGTACTCAATTTCACAATCATAATCCTTGAGTAAATCCATCCATCTTCTTTGATGCATATTCAGTTCAGCCTGAGTGAATAGAAACTACAGGCTCTTATGGTCCGTAAAAATGGTAAATGAAGTACCATATAGGTAGTGCCTCCAAATCTTCAAGGCAAATATAATGGCCGCCAGTTCCAGATCATGGACTGGGTATCTAGTCTCATGAGGCTTCAACTGCCTCGAAGCATAAGCCACCACTTGCTTGTCCTGCATCAATACACAGCCCAAACCCTGCAATGATGCATCCGTGTACAAGGTAAACTTCTTATTCTCACACGGAATCACCAATACAGGTGTCGTGGTCAGACGACGCTTCAATTCTTGGAAGCTTTCCTCACAAGCTTCGGACCAATAGAACGGGACGCCTTTCTGAGTCAGCTGAGTCAACGGCTTAGTGATCTTAGAGAATCCCTCGACGAAACGTCGGTAATAACCCGCTAAACCAAGGAAGCTTCGTATCTCGGGTACAGAAGTGGGTGCAGCCCACTCCATCACAGCTTCAATCTTCCTGGGATCTACAGATATCCCGCTGCTCGATATAACATGGCCCAAGAACACTACACTGCTCAACCAGAACTCGCACTTGCTAAGCTTTGCATATAACTGATGATCCCTAAGGATTTGGAGTACTGTCCTCAAGTGCTTTGCATGTTCTTCTTCAGTCCAAGAATAAATGAGTATATCGTCAATGAAAACAATGACGAATTGATCCAAATATGGCTGGAACACCCTGTTCATCAGGCTCATAAAAACAGCTGGGGCATTCGTCACCCCAAAAGGCATGACTAGGAATTCATAGTGCCCATATCTATTCCTGAAGGCTGTCTTTTGAACATCATCTTCTCTTACTCGAATCTGATGATACCTCGACCTCAGATCAATCTTACTGTAGAGCCTCGTACCCTGCAACTGGTCAAACAAATCATCGATCCTCGGAAGTGGATACTTATTCTTCACTATAGCTTTGTTCAGTTGTCTGTAATCGATGCACAGACGCATCGAACCATCCTTCTTTTTGACAAATAAAACTGGTGCACCCCAGGGTGATACGCTAGGACGTATGTAACCCTTATCAAGGAGCTCTTGCAACTGAACCTTTAACTCCCTTAGCTCCGTTGGTGCCATCCTATATGGGGCACGAGAAATGGCAGACATCCCTGGTAGTAACTCAATCCCAAACTCGACCTCTCTCGTTGGTGGGAATCCGAGAATCTCTTCCGGAAAAACATCAGGAAACTCCTCCACTACGGGCACGTCCTCAACCTTTAATTCTTCTTTCTTTTCAGAAACATCAATAACATAGATGAGATATCATGTATGGCCTTGTTCCAATAACTGTGCCATCTTGACAACATATATTAATGGAATCTTTGAACGAGAACCATCTCCATAAAATGTCCATTGGGCTCCCATATCATACCTGAATCGAACAGTCCTCTGCCTGCAGTTCACAACTGCCTTAGCTCATTATCCTCAAAATAAATGAGGCCATCATAAATAATCTGATCAGTAATCATACTTCTTCCAGCGGGGGTCGAGACTACAAGAGGCGTGGGCGACGGAGAAGTGCATATGTGGTGCCTTTCCACAAAACTTGTCGACATGAAAGAGTGTGATGCACCTGTGTCGATCAATATAAAATCAGGGTGCGTAAATAAAAGACACGTACCCGCTATAACCTCCTCTGGGGCCGCTGTAGCCTGCTCCCTCGTCAATGCATAGACCTGCCCTTGAGGTGGCCCCATAGGCTGACCTCCATACTGTCTCGGCACAAATGGTGGTCTGTGCTGTGCTGTTCTATCCGCAGGCCTCCCCGCAGAGTCCTGTTGTCTTCCCCTGTTGGGACACTGCCTAGCAAAGTGGCCTTTGTCGCCACAAACATAACATCCCACGCAGTCTTTTGTCAGATTTGGTTGCCCACAAAGAGTGCACTGAACCTTCCCGAGTCTGTCTCCCTGAGACTGCCCTCTTCCAGATGGGGCATCATTCCTACGACTTCCCTTCCAACGATTATCGGGCCTCTTACCACTGAACCTCGAAGCCGATGTGTTCCCCCTTGGCTTGAACTGATCACCCCTCGGCTTCAAATTGTCAGAAGTAGATTTCTGAGGGGGTGCTGGAGGTGGTACGGCATCAGGATATGCACTAACTCCCAGTTCGGCTAGCTCAGTCCGTGAAAGTGTATCATCAAAACAGGCAGGGCCATAAGTGATCACCCTGTCATACAGTTAGTAAACTCATCTTCCTTGGCCTGTCGTGCAGCAACCAAAAAATAGCGGTTCATTAACCGAGTTCGAAAAATCTTCCAATTTACTTCATGACCTTGAGCCTCTTGCTCTACCACTGTGGTCTTCCACCACATCAGCGCCTTCTTGGCCAACTGAAACTCTGCTAGTCTTATCCAGCCCGTCTTAGCACAAGGAGCTGCCACGAAGATTTGCTCTCTTCTCTCTAACCACTCCTCAGCTTGTTCTCCTGTTTCAGTTCCTTCAAAGGTCGGGGGTCGATATGCAAGAAATTGAGTCAAGCTCAGTTCCCCAGGAAGCAACTGTTGTTCAGACGGTTCTTCGCCAAAAGCTGGCGGGGGTAGGGGATTCGTACGTCCAGCACTTGCATTAACACTCACTGCATCTCCTACTTCCAAATTTGCTGCCATACTGCAAGGTAAGGGTTAACAACAATACCCAAAAGCGGTTCATATTATGTATCGATAGAGAACAAGACATGTTAGTATAACATCATCTACTTCATATGCAACATACATATAAAACATGTTTAAAAGTAAGCACCTAGCTAACTTATTGCTAAGGCTACCCTTCACTCATTCCCGGGTTCTCTAACCACTGCTCTGATACCACTAATGTAGGGTCTTCCTACCTTGACATCATAATAATAACGTATTATGGACTAAACATGCATTCATAACATCTTAGGGTTCCGATTGTAGCTTTGAGCTAATAAGATTACATGCCAAAATAAAATTTCAAGAGCTAATTAATTACATTCTAAATAATGAATGTTAAAGCTATAGATTTACACTACTCCTAGAGTAGAGACTATCAAAATCCTGTATCCTATATTCATCTTGCTCCTTTTAGCTCACTGCCTCAACCCGACCATAGGCCCTTCAGTCCAAAAGTGTACCTACAGGAACAACCCATCATGAGCATGTACATCATTACTTAACATCATAAGGTAATGGCATATAAATAAATGCATGAAAATAATCGTAACATATACTTCCTGGTTAATCGTATTAACACACTTAGTTGTCCCTGTTTCATAGTCATGCATATGGGCATCTTACCCAATCGTATGGCATCTTACCATATCATAAACATCGTATGGCATCTTACCATATGGGCATCTTACCCTATCGTATGGCATCTTACCATATCATAATCATCGTGTGGCATCTTACCACGTGGGCATCTTACCCTGTCGTATGGCATCTTACCATATCATAAACATCGTGTGGCATCTTACCACGTGGGCATCTTACCCTATCGTATGGCATCTTACCATATCATAAACATCGTGTGGCATCTTACCACGTGGGCATCTTACCCTATCGTATGGCATCTTACCATATCATAAACATCGTGTGGCATCTTACCACGTGGGCATCTGTAGGGTCTTCCTACCTTAACATTATCTTAAACACATATAATGGACTAAACATGCATTAATAACGTCTTAAGGTTCCAGTTGTAGTTTGAGCTATTAAGATTACAGGCCAAAAAAGAAATTTCAAAACTTAATTAATTACATTCTCAAAATGAATGTTAAAGCGATAGAGTTATACTACTCCTAGAGTAGAGACTATCCAAAAATCCTGTATCCTAATTTCTTTCATGCTCCTCATAGCTCACTGTCTCAACCCGACCCGAGCCTTCTGTCCAAAAGTGTACCTACAGGGACAACACATCATGAGCATGCACATTTTTACTTAACATCATAAAAGAAACATAACAGTAAATGCATGAAATCTTGGTTAAGTAAACTTGCTAGTTATTCGTTAACTTCTTCTTGTTGACCCTGATTCACATTCATACATATGGACGTCTTACCCTATTGTATGGCGTCTTACCATATCATAAACATCGTATGACATCTTGCCATATGGGCATCTTACCCAATCATAACATCGTATGGCATATTACCATATCATAACATCGTATCATTATATAAACATCATCATTACTTATCATAATCGTCCTCATGGACATCATATCCTCTTCACTCATCATAAACATCATCACCATGAACTTACTTATCATAATCATCATCATAAACATCATATGTACTTGTATAATCATTGCATAATCATAGTATAGAAGTATGGTTTACCGTCCGATGCCCGTACGTTTCTTACGTACCTTAATCCCAAAAGTGGAGAGGTTGGAGAACTTTATCTCCTTGATGTGGTCGGTACCTGGGATGGTTCTACACGACCATACAAATCAATATTAGATGCTAAATAATAGCCAAATACCAAAAATTCATCATTTTCCACTTTTTAAACAGTGGCGATCGATCGCTACCTGAGGCGATCGATCGCCTCACTTTTTTCCTTGCGGTGATCGATCGCTTCATTTGAGGCGATCGATCGCCTGCTACGCGAAATGGCTACTGGCCTTCGGCGATCGATCGCCTCATTTCAGGCGATCGATCGCCACCTGCTAGTGCGCGATTTTTCACCATTTTTGAGTATTTTTCAAGCTCCATCTTAAACCATTCGAACCCAAACTTTCCTACAACAACAACAACAACATCATAACCCACTAAAACCCACATAAAACACTCCGAAAATCATACCCCAAACATGCATAACATATACCCAAAACAAACCCACATAAATCACTTCAAAATCATCCCATTTCAAAATCAAACATCATAAAAACTTTAGGAAGGGTTCCATACCTCTTGTAGGCTCCAAATCTTAACAAAGATCACACAAACAAAAGTTTTGTGAAGCTTTCCTTCTCCTTCCTTGGTGAATTTCGAAAATGGGAGATGGGTTAGGGTTTAGGAATGAATTGTGGATTTTAAAAGTGATTGGTAAAGTAAGTGGGTATAGTGGAAAAAGGGGGGTTATAAGGTTAACATTACAATTATACCTCAAAGTTAACATGATGTGTAAAACACCCCAACATGGTATTTTAATAGCATTTACAAAAATGCATTAAGCTTCCACTAAATCATGCTTTCCTCATAATTGACAATCAATATAATTAAATCATGTTAACACTTCATTACCCATCACATAAATCAATTACCAACATAATTCATCATATAACCATCATTAAAGCCAAAATTGCATATAATCAATTTTGGGGCATCACATTACTCCCCTACTTATAAGATTTCGTCCTCGAAATCGCACGTACTTACCCAAAATGAAACTAAACATAAATCTTACCAGAAAATAGTTCCGGGTAATGCTGCATCATATGCCGTTCCATCTCCCACGTAGCCTCCTCGACACCCCGACGATCCCACTGAACTTTGACCATCGGTATAACTTTACTTCGTAATCTGCGATACTCACGATCCAGAATTCTGACCGGTCGTTCTACGTAGGATACATCCGAGTCCAACTGCACTTCAGTAGGCTGTAAAACATGAGACAGGTCTGGCTCATACTTTCGTAGCATAGAAACGTGAAAAACATCATGAATACCAGATAAGGACGGCGGTAGAGCCAAACGGTAGGCCAAAGTACCTATACGCTGCAATACCTCATACAGCCCGACATACCTCGGGGATAACTTCTCCCGCATACCAAAACGAACTACACCCCTGAAGGGTGAGATTTTCAAGAAGACCTTGTCTCCCACTTGGAATTCTAGCGGTCGCCGTCGCTTATTGGAATAGGCTGCTTGCCTATCCTGAGCCGCTTTCATCTTTTGACGTATCATCTTGATCTTTTCTTCCATATCCTTAATCATATCCGGTCCTCCGACCGCTAGTCAAGTCGTCCCAATACAGTGGTGACCTACATCGTCGTCCGTAAAGAGCTTCAAAAGGGGTCATTTGAATGCTCACCTGATAGCTGTTATTATAGGAGAACTCCACCAATGGCACTGCATCCTGCCATGGAGTATCAAACTCCAAAACACATGCCCTCAACATGTCTTCGAGCGTCTGAATGGTACGCTCTGTCTAGCCATCTGTCTGAGGGTGATAAGCTGTACTCAGTCTCACTTCTGTGCCCAAAGCTTCCTGGAGACCCTCCCAGAAATGTAAAGTAAACCTTGGGTCTCTGTCAGACACAATCGAGACTGGAACCCCATGCAACCTCACTATATCCCGTACATATAATTGGGCCATCTTTAGGTATGTGAAAGTCATACAGTAGGGGATGAAGTGAGCTACCTTCGTTAGCCTATCCACGATCACCCAGATCGCATCAAATCCAGAGGCCGTCCTTGGCAAGTGGGTCACGAAGTCCATAGATATGTGTTCCCACTTCCATTGGGGTGCCTCTAAGCTCTTCAGCTCGCCACCAGGCCTCTGCCTCTCTTCCTTTACTTGCTGGCAGATCAAACATCTCTTAACAAAAGCGATCACATCACGCTTCATCCGTCTCCACCAAAACTGGCCACATAGGTCCTTATACATCTTCCTTCCTCCTGGGTGAACACTGAACCGGCTCCCGTGAGCTCGCTCCAAGATTCCTTTACGCAACTCTGGCGTACATGGAACTACCCATCGGTCACCGAGTCTCAGAGAACCATCCTCAGCCACTCTAAACTTTGATGGCTGTCCTCGAAGTACTATCGATGACCATATTTGAACCTCATCATCCGACCACTAGGCTTTCCTGATAGTTTCAAATATGTCTGGCTCAGCCAACAAGGTTGACACTCGCACCGGCGACATGTCCACAACAAAATCATAGCCCAGATGGCAATAAGAAGTCATCAAAGCCGACAAACACATAGCATCCTCAGCAGTACTCTTCACTTTCCGACTTAAGGCGTCTGCTATCAAATTTGCTTTACTAGGATGGTACTCAATCTCACAGTCATAATCCTTGAGTAAATCCATCCATCTTCTTTGCCTCATATTCAGTTCCGCTTGGGTGAATAAGAACTTCAAACTCTTATGGTCCATATAGATGGTAAACAAAGTACCATAGAGATAATACCGCCAAATCTTCAAGGCAAAAATGATGGCCGCCAGTTCCAGATCATGAACTGGGTATCTGGTCTCATGAGGCTTCAACTGCCTCGAAGCATAAGCTACCACGTGCTTCTCCTGCATCAATACACAACCCAAACCCTGCAATGATGCGTCTGTATACAAGGCAAACCTCTTATTCTAAGAAGGAATCACCAACACTGGCGTTGTTGTCAAACGACGCTTCAATTCTTGGAAGCTTTCCTCACAAGCTTCGGACCAAAAGAATGGGACTCCTTTCTGAGTCAGCTGTGTCAGCGGCTTAGCGATCTTAGAAAATCCCTCGACAAAACGTCGGTAATAACCTGCTAAGCCAAGGAAGCTCCGTATCTCGGGTACAGAAGTGGGTGCAGCCCACTCCATCACAGCTTCAACCTTCCTGGGGTCTACAGATATCCCGCTGCTAGATATAACATGACCCAAGAACACTACACTGCTCAACCAGAACTCGCACTTGCTGAGCTTTGCATACAACTGATGACCCCTAAGGATCTGAAGTACCGTTCTCAAGTGCTTCACGTGTTCCTCTTCAGTCCGGGAGTAGATGAGTATATCGTCAATGAAAACTATGACGAACTGATCCAAATATGGCTGGAACACCCTGATCATCAGGCTCATAAAAACAGCTGGGGCATTCGTCACTCCAAAAGGCATGACTAGGAATTCATAATGCCCATATCTAGTCCTGAACTGTCTTCTGAACATCATCTTCTCTTACTCGTATCTGATGGTACCCCGACCTTAGATCGATCTTACTGTAGAGCCTCGTACCTTGTAACTGATCAAACAAATCGTCGATCCTCGGAAGTGGATACTTATTCTTCACTGTGGCTTTGTTCAGTTGTCTGTAATCGATGCACAGCCGCATCGAACCATCTTTCTTCCTAACAAACAAAACTGGCGCACCCCAGGGCGATACGCTATGGCGTATATAGCCCTTATCAAGGAGCTCTTGCAACTGAATCTTTAACTCCATTAGCTCCGCTGGTGCCATCCTATATGGGGCACGAGAAATGGCAGACGTCCCCGGTAGTAACTCAATCCCAAACTCGACCTCTCTCGTCGGTGGGAATTCGGGAATCTCTTCCGGAAAGACATCAGGATACTCCTCCACTACGGGCACATCCTCAACTTTTAATTCTTCCCTCTTCTCAGTAACATCGACAGCATAAATGAGATATCCTGTATGGCCCCGTTCCAACAACTGTGCCATCTTGACAACAGATATCAACGGGATCTTAGAACGAGAACCATCCCTAAAGAATGTCCACTGGACTCCCATATCAGACCTGAATCGGACAGTCCTTTGCCTGCAGTTCACAACTGCCTGATACATGTTCAGAACGTCAATGCCTACAATGCAGTCAAAGTCCGACATCCCCAGGACAATCAAATCTGACCTTAGCTCGTTATCCTCAAAATAAATGAGGCCATCATAGACAATCTGATCAGTAATCATACTTCTTCCAGTGGGGGTCGAGACTATAAGAGGCGTGGGCGACGGAGAAGTGCATATGTGGTGCCTTTCCACAAAACTTGTCGACACGAAAGAGTGTGAAGCACCTGTGTCGATCAATATAAAAGCAGGGTGCATAAATAAAAGACACGTACCCGCTATAACCTCCTCCGGAGCTGCTGTAGCCTGCTCCCTCGTCAAAGCATAGACCTGCCCCTGCGGTGGCCCCATAGGCTGACCTCCATACTGCCTCGGTACAAACGGCGGCCTGTGCTGTACTGCTCTTTCTGCAGGCCTCCCCGCAGAGTTCGGTTGTCCTTCTCGGTTGGGACATTGCCGAGCAAAGTGGCCCTTGCTGCCACAAACATAGCATCCCACGCAGTCTTTTGTCAGATGTGGTTGCCCACAATTAGAACACAGGACCTTCCCAAATCTGCCTCCCTGAGGCTGTCCTCTTCCTGACGGGGTGTCATCCCTACGGTTTCCTTTCCATCGATTTTCGGGCTTCTTACCACTGAATCTCGACGCTGAAGTGTTCCCCCTAGGCTTAAACTGGTCACCCCTCGGCCTCAAATTATCAGGAGTAGATTTCTGAGGGGGTGCTGGAGGTGGCACGACGTCCGAATATGCACCAACTCCCAGCTCGGCTAACTCAGCCCTTGAAAGTGCATCATCAAAACAAGTAGGGCCATAAGTGATCACCCTATCATACAGTTCCGGCCTCAAGCCCTTCATGAAATTCCTCATCTTTGCTTGAGTACTTGTGGCGATATGAGGCACATATCTGAGCAAGGAACAGTAATGAAGAGCATAATCTGACACTGACATGTTACCTTGCTTGAGGTGAGTAAATTCGTCTTCCTTGGCCTGTCGTGCAGCAGCCGAGAAATAGCAATTCAGAAATCGAGTTCTGAACAGCTTCCAATTAACTTCCTGACCTTGAGTGTAAGGACCCCAAGCCCTTAAAACCTTGATTAGTGTATTAACCACTATGTGTGGTACATGCTTTCTATAAAATGTCAATCGGGAAGCTCTGATGATACTTAATCATTGCCTGTCAATAAAAGACTCATATGTTTGCCCTTTACCAACCCCTTGGTGCCACTTTTCACATTGTAAACTTTTACAAAAATTTGGGCAGAGTCTCCCCATAAATAGAGCTATCCCAAAACAGAGTACAACACATAACAAAATTCCCGGCCAGGGAACACATAATACTCAACAGAAAGCAGTAATACAAGTAGATTCCCAGCCAGGGAAGACACCACACATACGTCAACAAAAGTGGGTTCCAACACCCACATAATACACCAATGACTCTCATATCATTCTAGCAATTCAACCTAATTGCATGCAACCTTAAATGAAAGAGAGAAAGGCTCATGCCTTTATATACAATCCATATACAAGTATAATCGTGCTCACATGCGAGCATCATGAATATGAATATGTATAAATCCTCAGGTGTATATATAGGTACTCTATACGATACCGTGCTCCATCAAGCCCTGGTACCACGATCCTGGGAGTACCTCAAATCAACAGCTCGAGCTCAGCTCCATAGCCATCGATGTACCTGTCCACCTGTCCCAACAGAGACAGCCCCCAACGGGGTGAGCATACCAATACACAAAATCCCATAATCATAATAATGAAATTCATAATTTACAACAAAGGTAAATGCTAATGAATTTAAATGATACTCCCTGGATGGCAACATCCTCATCCGGGATTCCGTGTACTGTCCCTGTTCTCACAACATCAAACTCATCAAATCTCATAAATCAGTAAATCAACACATTGATTTACATATCGCATGCCTGATTCTCAAATACCAAGAATGAATGATTCCAAGTTCATATACATGCAAAAATAGATATATCAATATCTAATATGGATTTCATAACCTTGCTTTCCATTATACTTAGACATCTCATATGTCTTATAATGAAAACATGAGTCTATGAACCTAGACATCTCAAATGTCTCATAATGAATACATGATTCTACGAACCTAGACATCTCAAA
This sequence comes from Haberlea rhodopensis, assembly GCA_907163345.1. Lineage (NCBI taxonomy): Eukaryota > Viridiplantae > Streptophyta > Magnoliopsida > Lamiales > Gesneriaceae > Haberlea > Haberlea rhodopensis. The sequence continues at coordinate 136,242 of CAJQUN010000953.1, forward strand.
TGTCTTACGAAGAATGCATGATTCTACAAACCTAGACATCTCAAATGTCTCATAATATAGTCATATAAACCCAGTACCCCATATATCATGCAAGAGTCATCCTACTCTAGTGTCACGCACGCTACAAGCGGCGATATCAAGATTTGGGTCATTCCTTGGCTATATCAACATATATGTATAACCATACGCAAAACATTCATATGCAATCAACA